>JAOTJB010315096.1:0-15279 GCA_027123815.1 Erythroxylum minutifolium | reverse complement strand
TAGCGGATACCTGACCCTCTCCTACGAGTGATGCTAGTGGAGCACTCGAACGATTTTCTGACAGGTTACAGACTTAGAACTCCAGCACTTTCGGCAATATTTTTCACCTTAAAAAGCGACTCCTGGCTCGTCTTGAAGGCCTACAAAAATGCTTTGACTAGTTTGATTCGCCTTCGCTTCGCGAGCTTGAGAAGGATCTAAGGTTAGACCTGGAACAGGCCCTCCTTCAAGAAGAACTCTACTGGCACCAATGGTCTAGAAGTCAATGGCTACTACATGGTGATAGGAATACTCATTACTACCATACAGTCACGAGGAATCGACATCACTGAGGGCGTATCTCTTCCTTAAGAGACGAGTATGGCAATGTTATCTCTGATCCTTCGATCCTTAAAGGCATCGCGCAGCATTATCTGGAGACTCTCTACCAGGAAGATCATTCGAGCCTCACTGTCTGGCATTTACAGGGCCTCTTCCTGCCCCTTCCGTGACACGGTTCTGACCACCTAGGCAGTCCGCTCTGGACCGAGGAAGTTAAGCAAGCGTTCTTCGATATGGCTCCTAATAAGGCTGTCGGGTTCGATGGATTCACAACCTTCTTCTACCAATCCCAGTGGACTACTGTTTACCCTTCCTTGACCAATTTTTTTCAGAGGATTTTTCGTCATGAGATTTGGGAATTAGACCTCAATCGTACTATCTTGGTCTTCATCCCTAAGATCCCTTCCCCTCGGTCAATATCACAATTTCAACCTATCGCTTTGTGCTCCGTGCTATACAAAACCCTTTCTAAGATCCTCGTGAATCGCCTTAAACCTTACCTTGAGCTCCTAGTAACTCCGACTCAATGTAGTTTTGTGATCGCCTGATTACGGATAATATCATTATCACTCAAGAAGTCATCCACTTTATGAAAAGGACAACTGGACGCAAAGGGCTGATGGCTTTGAAGGTAGATTTGGAAAAAGCATATGATAGACTGTCCTAGGAGTTCATCCAAGATACCCTCATTGACATCGGGCTCCCTACCTCTCTGATCAGTCTTATCATGAAGTGCGTGACTAGTGTCTCCTTCCAAGTTAATTGGAACTGGGAACTCAATGATGCGTTCAGACCCTCCCGAGGCCTCCGACAGGGGGATCCTATTTTTTGGTACCTTTTGTGCTATGTTTGGAACGCCTAGGTCACTCCATCTCGCATGAGGTGTTCCAAGGGTGTTGGCAGCCTATTCATATTAGTCGACAAGGTCCTCCCCTTACTCATATGTTCTTTGCCGACGATCTTATCCTATTCACTGTCGCCACTCTGGACCAAGTGACAATCATTAGGAAGGTCTTACTGATTTTTGTGCGGCATCCGATCAGAGAGTTAGCCACGATAAATCCTGTTGCTTCTTCTCCAAGAATGTCCCTCCGACTACTACTAGCAGTTTAAGTAGAGTTCTTGGCTTTCACCAGACTTTGGATCTTGGTCGTTACCTAGGCGTCCCATTCCTGCATAAACGGGCCAGTCGTTGTACTTGGCAGTACATCATTGATAAGGTGCAACAACGTCTCTCTGGCTGGAAGGCCCATCTTTTATCGCTGGCGGGCCGTATCACTTTGGCTAAATCTGTCATTGAGGCTCTACCTAGTTACATTATGAAGATGGTTAGGTTGCCCCGTGGAATTTGTGACGATATTGAGAAGTTAATGCCACAATTTGTCTGGGGTTCGACTGAGGGGCAACAGCGGATTCATCTACTCAATTGGGAGGCTGTCAATCAGCCTAAAGAGCTTAGGGGACTGGGCCTGCGTATGATTCGCGAAACCAATGACGCGTTCCTAGCCAAATTAGGATAGACTATGCTCAACAATCTGGACTTACTCTGGGTCCGAGTCCTATCTGCTAAGTACAAAGTGGACGCCCGTCTTCTCCCCTCCCAGTTGCCTACCGTAGGAGGGTCGATGATCTGGCTGAGCATCAAATCCGCATGGCCTCTCGTTTAACAAGGGGTCAAATGGATGATCGGCGATGCCTGTCGCACTCAATTTTGGCTAGATAATTATATTTCGGGGATAGGCCCTTTTATCTAGTATATTACTAACCCCATCCTGGCGTCTATTTGCAATCTTAATGTTCTTCATTTTGTAGACGTCAACGGATAGTAGAATTGGGGTGTCATTCAAGCTTATCTCCCGTCACTTGTTTGTCGGTTGATAGTGGGAACCTTTCTACCTAGGCCTGCGTTTGGGCACGATACACTTATCTGGGGCTGCTCTGACACAAGACAATTCACTGTGGCTTTAGCGTACAGCCTGACCACAGATCAAGCGGACGCCTTGGCCCATGGCGTCTAGACGGCAATATGGCAATGGAAGGGACCTCCACGTATCCGTTCCTTCCTTTGGCTTTTAGCGCATAACCGGTTGCTCATAAACCAATATAGAGTTCGACACCACTGCACTACTATTGGAGATTGCTATCACAGTAGCCTTAAGGAAACCTCGATGCATGCAGTGCGCGACTGTGCCCGAGGTAGACAAGTGTGGACTACCTTCCCTCCTTCTCTGATCTCGGCTGACTTTTTCAACCAGTTGAATCAGGACTGGCTTTTCTATAATCTCAATTGCCACCGTCCAGTTTTTGGCCATGCTTGGTCGCTTCTTTTTGGCATTTCCTGTTGGTTCCTTTAGCAATGGAGGAACAAATCCACTTTTGATACCCTCTTTACTTGGCCTTCATCACCTATTTCTCTTATTTTGTCTTATGCAAGTATCCTACGGGACTCATCTAGGTGCCTCTCAACCAGTAGTTTCTCATGGTTACTGACCTCGATAGTAGCAATTCATCAGCTGGCAATCACCACCCCCTAGTTGGATCAAGCTTAACACTGATGGTGCTTGTCAACGGTCTTCTTTAACGGTCACTGCAGTCGGCGTTTTTCCGAGATAGTGCAGGCCATTGGCAAGGAGGGTTCTTAGATCATATTGGATGGTGCTCTCTGCTGAATACAGAACTCATGGGGGTGTTCACTGGGCTCACACTGGCATGGAATCTGGGCTATTGTCGAATCGAGCTCAAGGTCGATTGCAAGGTAGTGTTCAATCTTCTATCCTCTACAGACAGCCGTTCCAGGACGCCCAACCCAATCGTCCGGGGTATCTATGAGCTGTTCACTAGAAACTGGATTATTGCTCATCGGCACATCTATCGAGAGAGCAACAGATGCACCGACTGGTTAGCCAAATATGCCAGCAATTTTGACATTGGTGTCCATCATTTTAACACAACACCCGTTGGGTGCCACTTGATCCTTTCACAAGATCTATCGGGAATTTGTTTCCCCAGACTTAACGTGTAACATTTTTCGTTTGCTTCCCTTTAAAAAAAACGGAGATATGGAGTCATACGGCCAAAAGGGAGTCATTTTATTTAAACTAAAATTTGCCGACTCAGACTCTTATGGAGATGGAAACTCATAGTGTATGACTCTTTCCAAAGCTTGCTGTTCCTTTTTCCCTAACCAGCCAACAATACCATGAAGAAGCAACGGCAATTAGTATTACCGTTTCAGGTCTAGCTAAGAAATCAAATAAAAGTAGGGCAAGAAGGTGTCCCATTTTATGGGAAAGAAATCGAAAATATAGACACTGCATATAACTGAAATTCTAACACAATCCTCTCCCTACCTCCCGCCTCCTCTCCTCGCAGGATGAGAATTCAGTCTTTTTTATTTTAATTTTAAAAATTATTGAAAAATCAAAAGTGTTAAGGCCACATTTGGTACGCAGCACTGGAGGCGTGGGACAGGGGTTGGGATAGGGAATCAGTCAAATAAGCATGTTTAGTAGGTGGTATTGAAGAAGCCTAAGGATTGCACATTACCACATAGGTAGGATTGGGCAAGCCCACCTCCCCCCTTGGTATTGCATTTTAAAACCTGGGATTGAAAATTTTGAAGACAAAAATATCCCCACTTATAATAATTTTTGGACAAGTTTAACCTTATTATATTTGCCCTAATTTATCTTCTCTTCCATCGTTCTGAAGCCGTTCACTTTCACTCTTCATCGTTCTCTCCCTTATTCTTGCCATTAAACGCAACATCACCAGTAAGTTTCGCTTTCACTTTACATTATTTATGACAAACACACACACACATTCTTCTTCATCACTTGCTTTTGGATTTTCTTCTCTGTAAATTATATTTTTAACCGCAGCATCTCCATTAAACGTAGCATCACCATTATTTATATTTTCAGTCCCTTGTTTATGTTTTTCACCGCACTCTTATACTGATTTTTTTATACCAAATCATTCATCCATTTGATATGTGTTAAGGAAATATTTTATACCAAATCTGTAATTGATTTTTTCACCGCACTCTTATATTGATTTTTTTATACCAAATATGTCTTTCTTTTTGGATTCTCTCTTCGCCTATCCATTGATTTTTTTAATATTTTATATGTTGAGGAAATCAATTAGAAAGGGGATGACATTATTATATATTTGTTAGATATACAAGTAAACTGAAATATTCCTTTTACTTTTTTTTCCTTATGCATGTTCTTGTTTTGTTGGATGGTTTGTATCTTTTGAGAGGAGATCTGGAAAAACGGAGAGCCAACATCATTTGAGAGTGGGACGGAGGCTGATGTGCAGAGCGGGAAGGGAGACGATGCGAAAGGGAGAGATTCAGTGTGAGTTTTTTTTGTTTTAAAATATTTGGAAGGGGCATTATTGTCTTTCCATAATTTCTATTTGATTTTTAAATAAAAGTAATGAAAACGATCCCTCCAAATATTACCTCTTACCAAACGTAATTTTAAAGTCCTAATTCTACTCCCACTACCAATCCCAATCCCAATCACATTCCTAATCTCAATCCCTTCAATTCCAGTGCTACGTACCAAACGTGGCTTATATGAAATGGCCATAACTTCTTCCAGGAAACTTTAATTTAATATGTCGTTTGTTACGTTAGAAGCTAGACTTCGAACCCTCTCCAATGATAATTGATCTTCTTATATCAAATACTCGGAAGCCTTCGAAATCCTCCTCCCAAGTGACCCTTTAACTCTTTTATCTATAATTTTTATTAATGCTTTTTGAATTTCACATTATCAATGCAACCTGAATTCTATGATGTCTAATTAATATGAAGATTTTTAACCTGAACAACTTTCTATGGCACCCATAATGCTTAAGGCCTAATCCACGAAGCGTTATTTAAATCAGGATCCTGACAAGGGGAAGGTGGTTGTTAGGATGCTCGTGGGGCTGCTCGTTGCTGGACTAATATTACTGACTTTTTATCTCTTATCTATCTTGAAAAGAAGAGAGGTTTCAATGCTATTTTTGTTTTTTCGTTTTAAGATGGTGAGGTGGATTATATTATATGGCTAATGACATTATAAGAGAAAATCTCAAAAAGGACAACCCTGTCTTGTTTGGGAAACGAAGATTGGATAAAGACGTATTGGTTCTGCAAGAAGACTTCATTATCTTCACAGTGGGGCCAAGTACACCATAGTTTAAGGATGTGGATACTACAAATTACAAACATTCTCATGACGATAAATGGGTAGCAAAAGTTTCTATTTCAGGTTGTCAAAAACTGGTGGAAGTCCTAATTAGACCACGTGAGTACATTGGTAAAGGGTAGGTTAGGTACTTGGATCCTTAGTACTTCCATTAACAATTGACAAAAGAGTCGTATAATCCGAATAATCTTTAATACATCCAAGTGAATGGTTGCCATTAAAGGTGTCCAAAAGATGCTCTAGATGATCTTTGACTCAAGCCAAGCCATGGTGCACCTGCATAGACGTCGAGACCCTTCCAACAATCTGAAGTTTTAGAATCGCAACCAATCTGATAAACACAAACTTTCGAACGTAGTAGCCTAAAAATATATTTGAAATAGAGATACAACAAAATGTCAACCCAGCTTTTGTGTCATAATAGGTTATGCCATTAATTAAAGCATTCGGTGAAGTAGGTGAAACTTTGTTTGGAGTCTCATCCTCATCGTCAACTGAAGAAAGACAAACCAAACCAAAGCTTAGCACTAACTGCGTCATCAAAACATTGCTAATTACCTAGGAGATCCAGTTAGTTCTAAAGAAATTGACGACCCTTCATCAGCTTAGCACTAACATGAATTAGTTCAAATAGCACCAGGAGTTATCTTATTTACTACCACTTGCTTCAAGTATCCAATTGGAGATCTCGAACCACTCCAAAGTTCACCAAATGGAATAGTCTACCTATAAAAGAAAGTGAGGTTAGGAGGCGGCCCAGGCTCGGGGCCGGCCCTACCTGGCCCGACCCTTGGTCATGGTGGCCTGTAGTCCAACATGGCTCGTCATTTGTTTTTTTAAGCAAAAAATTTTCAAAACGACGTCATTTTGCCTAAAACGATGTTATTTTGAAAAAATGAGTGGGCTACCTATTTTTGCCATCCCTAAGTGAGACAGCTTTTAATGGTCCACAAGATGAAAGGTAATTTTGGCATGTCTATTTGTGGGATATATAGTTTCATTCGTGAAACCTGCTAAACAAAAAGAGAAAATAAATGATATTTCCCCAAGGACTTCAGGATGTTCATTTTTCATTCTAAAGGCGTAGTTATGTCGTAAGGAGCTGTATCTTCCACTTGTATGGCATCAACATTACATAGAAACTGTACCTTTCACTTGTATGCAGGCCCGACCTTGAGTAAGAGCAGGAGGGGCACTTGCCCAAGCCCAAGCCCATTATTGACCTGCCTCTATTTTACCTTATTTTGTTTTTTACGATGACTCATTCTTGACACTTATAAAGAACAAAAGGAGATAAAATAGGGGCCGTTTTTTTGCCCAGGGCCTATAAAAGATCAGGAATGACCCTGCTTGTATGGCATCAACGTCATATCTTTTAAGAAGTTCAGTAGTCAACTAGGATCTCTAAGATAATAATTTAACCTACAAGTTAGTCTAAAAGGAATTTGAGAAATTTTCAGTTTTCTTTCCAGCTGCACCCTACAATAGAGGGAAGGGAAAGAGAAGATTTTATGATTTCATAATAAGGTTTAGGCAAGGTAAAATTGTATAGACAATGACTACCATACAAAAGGAGAGAGCACTACTCACTTATTTTATCACCTAAGGTAAATTGTAAAACAACAGCTTCACCATGTATATGGATTTTTTTAAAACTAAATGAAATTGTATTAACATTAGCAAAAGCTAAAACAACATTACAATGAGTTACAAAATATATCTACATTTCAGCAGAATTGAAATTATAAGATATTTCCGCCATTTGATATATAATATTACAACATTTATGTGTTCTTCATTTCAAGAGTGAGTGAATTTTGCTTATTGATTGCTATAAGTGCTACCTGGATCCAATTGATGATTTTCTCTATACAATGGTATTTTCCCTCTTCGATTCCCTTATACAATCGATGATCTTTTTCTTTCCAAATTATGTAGATGGTGGTAGTGACTGCTATTTTGATTAGCAACCCATTCTACTTTCCCTACTTGGTGAGTTCAATGATCATGTTCAAGGTCTCACTCCTTTCAAATGTTTAATAAGCTACTGGTAATAGTTGTAGAATTCTACTCCATATTTCTTTAATGTACCTACATCTGAACTATAGGTGGTTCCTATCTTTTGCAGTTTCTTTGCAAAGGATACAAGTAGAATCATATACCCCGAACCATCTGTTCTTAGTTCTAAGTCTGTTCTTAATCACTAACCAAGTGTTAATTGAAGCATTTGGATTTAGAGACTGTTTCCAAAGAATTGCATGCCAAGGTTCTTCTTCTACATTGCTTGTAATTAGCTTATGACAAGAGCTATTTGTGAATGTCCCATTCAGATTAGGAGACCATATAATGCAATATTCTCTATGTAACTCAAAAATTTAATGTAAGTGGTCAACAAGTAGAGAGAATCCTCGAAAATTCCCATACCAATCTCCATTTGAAATAAATGTGGAGATTTTAATACTCATAGGAATTTTGTTCTTAAGCTGTAAAACATCATTTCTTTGTATAAGTGGGCTCAAGTTTGTCCAATTATTGAAGCAAAACCAAGTATTTACTCCATTTCCTAATTTTTGCCTGGTGTAGGGATAAATCATACTTCTCGATTTGAGTACATGATTGAAAATCCAAGAGAATTCTTTAAAGTTTGTTATCTATCAAAAATTTTATTTTTGTGATGATATTCATGCACCCACTTAATCCATAAAGCTTTCTTGCCAATAAATATTCTTCCTATTCTCTTATTTAAAAGCACATGTTACATTTTTGAAATTGGGATCATGCCTAGCCCTCTTTGCTTCTTTGAGATAGTGAGTTTACTTCATTTCACTTTAACATTTTTGTAATTTTCTGTTTTTACAAACCACAAGAAGGCTTTGAGGGTTCTCTCAATTTCTTTGTTGACTCTCTTAGACAAAACAACATAGGCAGACCAATGAATATGTGAAGTGTTTAGTAATGAAGTGATGAGAGTTAGTCTAGAAAAAATAGAGAGGAATATGTTTTTCCATACATTTATCATGATTGAATGAAATATAAAAATTTGGGCTTGATTGTTGTAATTAGGACTCCTAGGTCTTTGAATGGAGGGGAACGCAAACATAAATTCAGCAATGTTGTTGATTTCTGACATTTGAAAAGATATACAAACTATTCTTTTCAGCATTGAATTTGAGTCGAAACCATTCTGAAAATGCTAAAGGATCTTCCTGTAACGTCCCAATATCCCATATTAGGGGCTAGGACCCCGAAATAGTGTATACTGAGAAATTAGAAGTGCATTTTATACATCGTGTGGTATATTTAAATATGTGAATTGTGTTGATATTCTTGAAATAATTGTACATGCATGCATTGACATTTTCCAAGTATAATTGATTTATAAATGCGATTAAAATGTGAATTGTGGATTATTTGTGTTGCAAATTTATTTGTAGGGTATTATGATTTTTCGAAATTTTTGGTGAATTTTAGAGAATTTCTGAAAATTTTGGGATATTTTGGATCAAAAGACAAATGGGAGACTGATAAATGGCCCACATGCATGGGTGCCATGTGTCATTGAGTTATCCACCCACGCAATCTTCTTGTTTGTTGGAGAAAAATTTCTGTAGCTCACATCTCTTCTTCACCACCGAAAACACCAACACTAATACTCTTTTCCTTGTTCTTTTCATCCATCGCTGAAACTACTTGTTATGCATGTTTGTGTATTTGGCTTCTGACTCTCAACTGCTAGAGTACTAGTTGAAGATGATTATACGTTTGTATTGATGCTTGTTTGCTTAGGAGGATTAGAAAATCTAGAATTTTGAGTTGAAATTATACTAAATCAAGTAAGTTTTTCGTGAATAACATTTGATGATGTTTTAATGTTTTGTACATGGGTTCATACATGAGTGATATGGGAAGAAACAAATTCAATAGTGAGAATGAATAAGTAAAGAAACATGGAGCAAAATGTAGAAAATAAGGAAGATGCGTGAGGGATGTCGATTTTGATGTTTATGGTTAAATCTTGGATTTTTGAATTGTTTGTGCTGAGATGAGTTGAGATGAAAGTTTGTGAAGTTGTTAACCACAAAAAGATGTGAAAATAAGTTATATATTCTATTAAGAATTGTTGAAAACAAAATTACAGTAGAGAGACAAAATTGCAGTAGAGAGAGGAAGAAGAAGGTGATGGTTTGCTTATCTGATTTTGGTTTTTGAAGTCTGCATATGAACTAGAGTATTTTTGCTGAACAACTTCGAGTCTTTTAGCTATAACTTTTTCATCCAACCTCCAAATGACTTGAAGGTTGAACCAATAGATTCCTAACACATTTTTATTCCTAACCATGAAAATTTAAAGCCATCTGGATTCGTTTGGGAAAGATTTGATTAATCGATTTATGATGAAAAAGAGGAAATGTGTTGGAATGTTATGATCTGGAGAATTTTCATTGAACATGCTTCAGTATTTTGATTATATCTTGATCAGTAGATTCCCAAATGAGTTTATTCTTAATTAAGATTAAACTAGAGACATAAGTCTACAACTTTCTTGAAGAAGTTGAATTTTAATTCTATCTCTAAGAATTTCAAAATCTGGCTTGAAATTGAGTCTTGGCTTAGGTTATAACACTACCTGTGACAGAAATCATATCCTGTTGTTATCAAATACAATGTATTGATGTATGCCGAATCAGACAAAGGTGTCTTCACAAAAGTTATAGCTTATTCTCTTAATTTCAATTGGTATACAGTTTGTAATTTTTGGATATTAGAATTGAGAAATATGAGTTGTGCAACTTGAATGCATGATCATGCCCTAGCCAAATGTCAAATGTACTCAGTCTACAGTATTTTGAGCATAACTCATAGAATAATGAACCAAATCGTATGATCTTGGAGTCCTAAGAAACTTAAGGCATAGGGAAACAATCGTCTAGAAGAAATTGTTACAGAAATACACCATTTTCCTTGTTATAATGATCATGTAAAGTAGACTCGAAAGTTGTGTTGACATGAAAGATGGAATAGTTAATGGGTGTATGAATTTTGACACATTTGGAGTACAATTGATCTTTGCATCGGTTTATTACAGAAGTATACCCGAGCATATGTCATTGAACATGCATGTTATATGATACATTTATAAAAATTCATATTCAGTTACATGAACAATGTGGTAACATGAAATTGTATTTGATTGCATATAGAAGAGCACGTAGAGCGACCGCTTCCAGATATTACCGAAATTTCAAGGCAATAAGCAAAAAGGGAGCAATTGTGAGTAGCCTAAGGTGATCTCACCTTGACTTGTTTTGTTTATTACTGAATTAAATTTGATATTGATGAATGTGTACTGAATTCTGGACATGAAATGTCTGAAGAGTTTTGATGCATAATTAAAACATTGGAAGTGCTACTTGTATGTGAATGAGATTGACTACACGATTCTCAACTTGAATGTTCATGCCAGACCTAGCTCGATGATTATTGTGAACAAGAACATAAATATAAATATAAGTGATCAAATGTGATGATTGAAATTGAGAAATGCATTTCATTCCAATGTATGAAATATAAAGGCAGTTGTGTCTGATGTCGCCAGTGAAAAAGAGCTTAAAGCTCAGACATTCGTTATTAGAGCCTAAGGCTCAATGTTTACAAAGAGCCCTGTATCTCCAACGGATAAGGGACAGTATGAAAGAGTCCGATATCTATAACAGATACGGGACAGTGAAAAAGTTACACAGTCGCAACAATGAAATAAATGAAATCAAGTTTCATAACATTGCATACATATATGATCTAAATAGATTGAATGATTGCAATGTTTTGAGAACTTTTTGTATGAAATATATGATAAATTATCAATTTGCATGTTCTATAAAATTGTACTAAAATGATGAAATGTTTGAATTTTGTTTTTAAAATATGACAAATGTGATCCAATGTTATGTGTTATTACTTGACAAAAATCAAGTTGATTGGAGTTTCATGATGACATGATTTATTGTGTGTTGTATGACAAGAGTGAACCATCGAGGATGGTTACTCTACTGAGTTCGTAAAACGCACCAAAATTGCAACATTGACAATTTTAGGTTCGAGAGAGTGACGACCTAGCTTCTAAGACTGCATAGAAAAAATTTTGTACAATTTGTGGAGATCATATATGGCTCAAAGGTCAATCAGCTGGGACTGAAGGAATAGTTTGTTTTAATTTTTGTTTAAGTTTCCTCATGTATGGAGCATATTATATAGACTGAGTTGTAAACACTCGAGGTTAACATTTTAAAATATGGATGATGGTTAATGCTACAATGTAAAGTATAGTTTGAGAAATGAAATAAGGAAAATTTTGCTTTTCAAACAATGCGTTATTTTTGGTTTTACATACGATGCCATGTGATATAGTGAAGGTGAAATAGTTAACACATCATTTCTATTGGGCATGTGCACATATATCCGAAGGGCTTACATGCATGTGTCAGATGGGTGTGGGTTGTTACAGTTGGTGGTATTAGAACATGGTTGGCATCCATAGGGATATATAGAACTATTAGGTATGAAATGTTATGAAAATTTTGGATGGTAATTTAAGTTATTGTGTATCATAGGTTATTCAATGTAAGCGATCAAATGGAAAACTCAGCTGACCTAAGATCAGAAAGGGCCAATAAAGAGTCGTCTGCGTCTCGACCTGAGGGAATGCCTCCAAGAATGCCTGAAAGAAGAAAAAGGAGGTACGACAAATTGCGAAAGCAGGGGGCTGTGAACTTCTACGAAAGTGCAGACCCTACTGAGGTCAAGAGATGGTTAGAGAGGACAAAGAGAGTTTTTGATTAGATGGATTGTGAGTCGGACGAGAGGTTCGACTATGCAGTATCTTTATTGCAAGGCCCAACTTACCAATGGTGGAAAACTATTCCAGGCAATATCATTAGGCCTTGTAGATTGAGATGGGAGAATTTTCTGAGAAGTTTCAAAGAGAATTATATGCCCAAGATCTACCTGGACAGAAAGAAGAAGGAATTTCTAGATTTGAAGTAGGGCAGGATGTCTGTGGCAGAATATGAGATTAAATTCAATGAGCTGATGGGATATGCTACTACCTTGATTTCTACTAAGGAAGACAAGTGCAGGAGATTTGAAGATAGGTTGAATATGGAGATTCGAACAAAGCTAACTAGTACTAACTTGAACAATTACACTGAGCTCAGAGTAGCCTCGATCCGTGTAAAGCAATTGTTGAGGGACAGTCATTTGAGCAGAGATCAGAGTCTAGACAGAAGAGGCCCAGTGAATTTTAGGGTGGTTCTAGTAGAAGGTTCAGTAAGCGTCAGACCCCAACTTTCAGACCATCGATTGGATCAAGATAGTCGGGGTTCAGATAGAGAGGTAGTTCTGGTCAGTCTAGTAATAACAGAGGTGCAGTATTGGGTTAGTTGTCAACTTGTGAGCTTGTGGGAAAAGCACAGTGGTGAATGCTGGAGGGTAACAGGAGCATGCCTTTGGTGCGGCTCACTTGATCATCAGATCAGGGATTGTTCTGTGATTTTTGGAGCACATTCTGAAACGAGAGGAAGTATGGTAATAGAACCTACTGTTCAATAGAACCAAGCTAGTGGGTCTGGACAGAGAGGTCGTGGCAGAGTTAGAGTGAGTTCTGGGAGTCCTTCTGTCAGGACTGAGGTGCAGAACAATCGATCACAGTCCCAAGCCAGAGTCTATGCTATGACGAGACAAGAGGCTCAAGAGTCTCCAGATGTCATTGCAAGTGTGTTATTATTATTTACTTTTGAGGTGTTTGCATTGCTAGATCCTAGATCTACATATTCTTTTATCGCACCTCATATGGCATCTAAATTGCATTGAGATAGAGAGTTACTAAGACGTGAATTAGAGGTGAGTACACTAATAGGTAGTACCACCGTGATTGGGGAAGTCTGTAATAAGTGTGTGATTTGAATTGATCAGGAAGAGTTGGAAGCAAACTTGATTATATTACAGTTAAAGGAAATAGATATTATCCTAGGCATGGATTGGCTCACTACTCATAGGGCCATTATAAATTGCTATACTAAGGAGGTAATTTTAGAATCTCCTAATCAACCGAAAGCAGTGTTCAGAGGTATTAGCCAATCAGTGCTAGCCAAACTGATCTCATTCATGAGTGCTTTGAAGTTAATGTAAGGGAGATGTGAGGCTTATCTGGCCCACATTATTGATACTAGTGGTAAGCAGAATATACAGGATATTTTTGTAGTTAAGGAATTCCTAAATGTGTTTCCTGCAGAGTTACCTAGCTTACCTCCAGATCAGGAAACAGAGTTTACAATTGACGTAGTTCCAGGTGCTACTCCTATATCTATTCCTCCATATAGGATGGCACATGTTGAACTAAAGGAGTTGAAGGCTCAGTTGCAGGAATTGCTTAAAAAGGGATTTATTAGACCCAGCGTTTCACCCCGGGGAGCTCCAATCCTATTTGTGAAGAAGAAAGATGGCACTTTGAGATTGTGTATTGGAATTAGGTAACAGTGAAGAACAAGTACCCGTTGCCTAGAATTGATGAATTATTTGATCAGCTGCAGGGAGATTAAGTGTTCACTAAATTGGATTTGAGGTCTAGTATTATCAGGTAAAGATAGCATAGGCTGATGTACTAAAGAGTGCTTTCAGGAGCACGTATGGGCATTTCGAGTTTTTAGTAATGCCGTTTGGGTTAACTAATACCCTAGTTGCATTTATGACATTGATGAATAAGGTGTTTCAGCCCTACCTGGATCACTTGTGATATTGTTTATCGATGACATTTTGGTGTATTTAAAGAGTAGAGAAGAACATACTGACCATCTAAGAGTGATCTTATAGATTATGAGAGAAAAACAGTTGTATGTTAAATTCAGTAAATGTGAGTTTTGGCTAAATCAAGTGGTATTTTTGGGTCATATTGTAAACAGGCAAGGTATTCAAGTGGATCCAATAAAGATTGAGGCAATAATGCAATGAGAGGCTCAAAAAATGTGTCTAAAATTTGAAGTTTCCTCGGATTGGCTGAATATTACCGGAGATTTGTCGAGGGGTTTTCTTTGATCTTAGTCCCTCTGGCTAAACTTCTAAGGAATAATGTAGCATTCAGATGGGATGATGATTGTCAGAAGAGCTTTGAGGAATTGAAACATTGGTTGACTACAGCACCGGTGTTAACTATTCCATCCAAAACTGGTCGATAAGTAGTATACAGTGATACTTCACATCAAGGATTGGGATGTGTATTGATGTAGAATGGTAAGATGATAACCTATGCATCAAGATAACTAAGGTCTCATGAGATGAACTATCCGATATATGATTTAGAGCTTGTTGCAATTGTCTTTGCTCTAAAGACAAAGAGACATTATTTATATGGAGAGACATTTCAGATATACACTAATCATAAGAGTTTAAGATATCTGTTGAGTCAGAAAGAGCTGAACATGAGACAGAGGAGGTGGATAGAGTTGTTAAAAGATTATAACTGCACGATTGAGTATCATCCGAGAAAAGAGAATATAGTGGCAGATGATTTGAGTAGGAAGTCACATAGTAGTGTAGCTCAGATTCAGTTATCAAGATTACCAAGCTTGATTTAATTCAGAGTTTTGCATGTGGAGTTGAATCTAAAGCATAATGAAATATTGACAGCTACACTAAAGTTGAGACCAACGTTACATTATCGAATTAGAAGAGTTTAAAGTAAAGATCTTGAAATGGTGAA
>JAOTJB010315061.1:0-15286 GCA_027123815.1 Erythroxylum minutifolium | reverse complement strand
TCAATAGTTTAAAAAAGATAATAACAATTAATTGATGATTTATATTTTTATTAATTAAAAATTGAAGATTTAATGATTTAGCGATTTTAATATGTGGTTTTACTACTTTCTAGTACTCAACCTTAACTTAGCTCATTTATGAGGAAGAGAACGTTGAAATTTTACAATTTGAGTTATTCCATATAAAATGAGCGTATAAAGAATCTATAACTCAATGTCTAAAGATTTGGAGTCAAAGATAATATCCCTTCTTTTGTATATAATTTACTTAAATTCAGTTTAATTTTACTCCATGCAACTCGTGATCCCTTCGTGATCTAATAATTAGTACGGGTCAAGTGATCAAAGTAGGCTTGAATAACATCAATAATCACTACGACAAAAAGGGCTTTTGACTATGTTTTTTTGAAGACGATTTTAAATTGAAGCTAAATGTGAGTTTTTGGCAATGCATTTTAACAATCGCCGCAAGTGGCTTATCCTTTAATGTTGTCACTAAAGGGTAAACATTTGGCGACAATTTTGTATAAGATTGTCACGAATGGTTGACTTTTGGCGATAATTTTTTGAAATCGTAACCAAATGATTAATTACAAAATAATTCTCTTATTTATAACTATGAATTTGCTAACTTTGACTTAATTAGTTTGTAACCAAACATTATATTGGGAAAAATCAAATTTAATACTATTGACAATGATTCTAAGTGTAAAAAAATTTAGCTTACAAAAGTGTCAAATCATTTAAATAATTTATGAAACTATAAACTCAAAATTAATTAATATTGCATAGATTTATTCTTTTAATTTTCTCTTTTAAATTATATGATGTGACAAATTTATATGGTGTCAAAAAATTTTCAGATAGTTTTAATATGAAATTTGTAATATAATGATACATGATTCTTACAAAAACTAAAAAATAAAAAATGATATATGGTAAGTAATATAATATAATGATATATGGTAAGTAATACAAAATTTTAATTAGAAGTTTAATAATTCTTACAGACAAAACAACAAATAAAGTTTCACTTCTTTTCTATTAAAAAGAAAGGAAAATAATTATTTTTTAAGATTTCAAGTGATATGAGACTCGGTACATAAGGTAAAGGAGTTCCCTATGTCTGGATTCCCAAGAAGGCTCCTTACACGTTTGAAGGCATCAATTGAAACAGAAGATCTAAAGTTGGTTTATTGACACTCTCTTCAATAACTCTTGACTTTAACTAAACTAGTAGAAGATACAGTGAATGGTTTCCCAGATGCGGTATAGATCAATGAGTTAGATGAATTGAAAATACCATGCTTTTCACCTAAAGAGTAAATAGTATAGAACAATCAAGTTAATTTCTTCACAATCCTTTGAAAAATTAAATCCTAGAAACTTAAAAAGGCAAATCAAACAGTATAAGGACCACATATTCAAATACATGCATACTTTATTAAATGACTCCACCATCGTCACAAGGAACAAACATAGTTTTTGTAATGGATGACTACTCCAAAATAACTGAATTCTTTAATCCTATATGGAGCATCAAGTTCGCCTCCATTTTCATGTGCGTTCTTTTGAAGATTCAAGGAAGCTTTACATAACACATGGTATATACAATCACACATTCATCTAATAGCTTTCTAACAAAATGAGATATAGATAAAGAAAGAGAGCTAATTCAGATGATACTAAAAATCTTGAAGAAGAAAATCAGCCATTAAAGGCAAGTAGTGATTATACTTTGATGCACAGATTTGTTGTACATCAATTTGTTCTTCAAGAGGAATACTGCCAGATACCTTCCATCGGAGCTTATTTTTGCCATCGAAAACTATCTGCCATGTCGACATTTCATGATGAATTTATGTTAACATTTTTATTATGAAAAGTTAATAGAAACAAAAACAAGTCATAGATATAATCAATATAGAAGCAGAGTATACAATTTAATAAGGAAATGAAAAATTATATGAATTTATATGCAATTAACAAAATATTCACAAAAGAAGGAAATATTATTGGAACTTAATTTTTTAACCAGCCAATATATCCCCTACATAAGCAAATTCTATATTTGCCAGTCACCCTTAAAGATAGATAAAACCTAGAGTGCATGCCACAGATTAATAAGTGATTTGACATGTTTAAGAATAGAAGACTTCTTATTTAAATGTTCCAACATTGTAGCAATGTCAATTTTATGATTTGTTAACTAAGACAACTTTATATGATAAGGTTGAGAATGTTAACTGTGTATGTACTATGTTTAGGGAATGCAGAAATAAGAGTGCTTTCCTCTAAAGCCATTATTCTGATAAAAAGATTTAGGTCCCCCAGGCCCCTCATATCAGATATGAAGAGAGACACTGTCATGGAATTCAAAATAAAAGGAAGTACAGATTTAGGAAGGCTAACCTTAAGTAATTAATAAGATGCAGAAATCACAAAGAAAACATATGTAAGAAATCCAAGCAAATGAACAAATCAACTTTAGAGTAATTAAGCTCAAATTTAAAGAGGAAATACTTAGTTGAAGAGTTTAATAAAGATTGGGGATCGAAGCTATCTCTCCAAAACAAGACCTTATGCTCTCTAACTACTAGTTGGAAATCTGGATTAAGACACTAAGTTAGTACAAAAGTATTAAGTAATTTCATACCTCAAGGTTAGTTTTTACTTGGGGATGAAAGTGAACTGTGACTCCTTATAAAGAAGAAGAAAAGGTTAAAAGCAAGACAGAGGAACCCATACCTGAAAACTTAACCGTCTTGGAGAAGAAGATTGCCTTTAATGGTTTTGCCCTAATTACAAAGCAATTGGAGACTCTTTCGGCGGGGAAGATTTATTTACCTTATTTATAAAAAGTCATTGTAGATAGATTACCTTTTCTGCTGCTTGCAGCAACTTTTTAGTTTTTTTTGCTATGTTAGTATTGTAGGTTACATTGTCATTTTTGTTGTTTTGTAAGTAGAATATTTATTGCTTGCAAAAATGAGACATGTTTTAGGCCTCTAATTGTTTGCATGATCTATCTAAACAATTTATGTCCTATGTTTAGTAATTAGGTTTTCAATTTCATAAAACGTGATTTTGGCTTCACTTTGACGACGAATACAAAAATCATTGTGAAAAGGTGAAAGTCTATTAATAATTCATCGGTATAAACCCTATTCCTAATAGAATAATATGATAACTTAGATATGAGAAAATTTATCTATTATCTATACATTCATAAATCATTATACTAATTACATTTATTATCTATACATTCATATATCATTATATTAATTACCATAGATAATTATATTTATTTAAATATAATTACAAATAATTGAAATATAATAAAAATAAAAATCAATATTAAATATTAATATCTTATTCTTAATAATCAAATTTAATATTATTAACAACGATTTTAAGTTTAAAAATAAATTTAGCTAACAATAATGTCACTTCAAAAATTTATAAAACTAAAAACAAAAAATAATAAAAATTACATATATTTATACTCTTTATTTATTTCTTTTAAAATATATGATTTGATAATTTTATGTGGTGTCACATAACTCTATTTATTATATAAAAATTATAAACTATTTTATATAATTTCTATATTACATAAATTTTGTTATATTTATATATGAAAAGAGTTATCCATATTTGGCGAAATGTAAGGAAAAATGTTGCCCAAAGACCAACCCTTTGATGACGTTTGTCTTTATTTGTTGGCAATGATCTACCCATTGGTGACAATTTCGTGAGATCCTCGCCAAAAGGCTAACCTTTAGGTGACGTTTTTCTGAATTCATCCCCAATTGTCTATATCTGGCAACATTTTCCTAAAATCGCCATCAAATGTTGGCTAGTTCTTAAATATAACACGAAAACAACATTATTTTTTCTACAAAAATTGTTGTCATTTTAGTGTTATTTTAAACAAAAAAATGAAGCCCTTCTTCATATTCATTCTTCATCATCATTTTGTCCCAAAACGTTTTTGCATTGAGGAGCCTCTAGTTTCTTCCAACTTCATGATTTGTTGTCCTTCATCTTCAGTTCTCTGCCCATCTAGGTAAGTCATCCAATAAGTTTTAATGTTTTGCTTTCATTGTCTTAGTTGTTGTATTTGGGTTTTGTTTTCTACTGCTCTTTGTTTCAGTTTTATGTGTTGTTGTTTGGAAGATGGTGAATGCGTGTTGTTGTTTGGAAGATGCTGAGTGCATATTTTTGTTTGGAAGATAGTGAATGCGTCCAGAATAGGATGATTAAGGCTTAGATGGATTACTAAGCTTGTTTGAGTATAGCCTATAACGTGTTCGATGAAAGTTCTGTTAGAGGTTATAATAGAATTAGTTTTAGACAACAGGCTTGTAATGTGGTGACTTAATATTTTAGAGAAGTCACTATTTTAATTATGTAAGAGCCTTGTTTTAAGGTTGAGCTAATGGGTAAAATTTTATCCAAAAAATTAAAATATTATAGTTTTATTTTATATTTAAAAATAAACAACTTAAGTTCTTCTTTTCAGTTGTTCACTTTAAGTACAGAATTTGATTGTTCCAACCTTCACTCTTTTGTTACTAAGTATTTCTTTAAATTTAAGGAATATCCATATTAGGGATTTTTAAGGGGAAACAACACTATTACGAAGAACATATACTATATTTAAATAAGCTCACATACCATAGTGGATACTTGCTCATCAAGTTCCTTTTTTTTTACGAAACCCTTTAATTAATTCAATTCAATTCAATTTTTTTATCAACCATTAAGGTTAGGAAAAAATATTCAGTTTTAGGCTTAAGCTCACAAATTGGTTTTAATAAAAGAAAGAGAGTTATTAATTCAATTTTTTAAACCATCGAATATATGCTTCTTATAGTGATTTTGACAAAATATCATGCTTCTTTGTCTATCATAGGGAACAGAATAATAATGAACTTATTTTTATCATTATGTTATTTAGAACTTAACTGCATTTAGTAATTTACTTTTAATTGTGTAGCTACATGGAGAGAAGTTGGATGTCTCATCGAAAATGATTTACTGAATACTTAGAAGGAGTTAATAATTTCATGCAATTTGTAAAAGATCAAATAGGTGTAGAATGTTGTATTCGTTGTCCATACATAGATTGCTTAAATATGAACATTCAAAGTCAAAATGTGATATATAATCACTTGCTTATTCGAGGTATAGATAAATTCTATACTTCATAGATTTATCATGGCAAGCGCTCTAATGCTAGTGGTAGTATAAGTGTTGATACAAGTGTTGATGTTAGTAACAATAATGATGTAGAAGATTGTGATATTAATGATGACATTAATGATGGGATTGGAAAGATGTTAGAGGATTATGGAAATTATATGGAGACTATGAATGATACTAGTTTACCTAACATAATTGGTAGTATTATAGAAATAGAAGATACAGATATATCATCATTTCATACGAGAGATGTTGATCCCAATATACTAGAAGCAAATGAAGTACAAGCCAATCTTGTCGTAGAAAGAGATGAAGAATTTATTGAGAATCAATTATATGAAAATGATGATACTATGGTTAAATATAATAGTGATGGAGAGTCAAATCATAATGCAATTAATGATGATATTTTTCAGGATCTTGATCATGATAATTAAAGGTAATAAAAGTGTTCTTTGTATTATTTGAAATGTAATGTTGGTAACATTTATATTGATCGAGTTATGTTAATGCATATTGTTGATGTTTTAGTTGTATTAATGAAGATTGTTGATGATTAAATAATGTCAATTCATATTATTGATGATTAAGTTATGTTAATGTGTATTGATGATGCTTGAGTTATTTTAATGCAGATTGTTGATGATAGAGTTATGTTAATACGTATTGTTGATGTTTGAGTTATGTTAATATGGATTGTTGATGTTTAAGTTATGTTAATGTGGATTGTTGATGATTTAGTTATGTTAATGTAGATTGCTGATAGTTAAGTTATGTTAATAGGGATTGTTGATGAACGAATGCATGTTTATAATGATGATTAGATGTACTGTAATGTTAATAAAATTTATGATTGTTCTTTATAAATATCTAACATAATGGCACCTAATAGAAATAAACAAAAGAAGATGGCAAGTATCAAAATTCTTGAATAGAGGGATCTATAACTTTAACTAGATTAATCAATTCCTAGCCAACAACAACATTTAACCTTAGCCACCAATGAAGCAAGTCAGCAACAACCTCATTTTTCCTCAAATAACAATGAATCTACTAGTATAAAGGGATCTGCAGGTTTGTTAATCTTTAACAACTACAAGTAGACTTATGCTCAAATATACATTTACATGTTTATGTGTTTTTTTAATCATTATTCATTTATTTTCAAGTTCCAATATCAAAAACAGAAAAAGATGTAGAGGTATAACTAGAGGTTGTGAGTTGCAACAAATGAATGTTACGATGAATAACAATTTGTCTGTACATATTAATACTTTACTAGGTCGTCCTCTAAACGAGATCCAATATGCAAAATTGTCAAGTGAGTTAAGGACTATTGCAAGAATAGAATTACCTTGCCTGAAGCATGCTACACACTTGATGAAAGATAACTTGCTTGAAAATGCTTTGGACAAAGTTGTGGTAAAATTTCAACTTATTTAACTATATGCAATATTGTTTCCTTATTGTTCACAGATGAAATTGAATATCGTCGATATCAACAACCCTAATGTTTCAAACTGTGTGACTTCATTGTTGAAACAAAGGACCAGAGATAGTCGTTGTAAGTTACATCAATACTACAAATCTTTTCCTTCTGTTGTGGAGGCAAAGAGCATGTTTCGGAACGAATGTCTCCAGAAAATTAAAATAATTTGTGTGACTATTGGGCCTCTCTCAAAGTTTAGGTTTGTTTTCTTTCCCTTCACTTTTACTTCTGTTAATCTTGTTAGATGATTTAATGACTATCTTTTTTTTTTCTTTATTTAAGAAAATGTGAGAAGGCAAAGGTCAATAAGGAAAAATAGAAACCCCTCACAATCAAGGCTCCAAATCATTTGTAGTTGTCTGTAATGAATATATAAACTCTTTATTTACAAGTTATAATTATATCAATAAATGCTATGTTATTTATTGTGCTTTGTATTTTTTTTCTATGAAATAGAGTGAGAAAGAACTACATAGAAAAGAGTGTGATAGGATCACATTATACAAAGTCACTCACTATAAGGAAGGTCAAAGGTGGATGTTAGAAGAAGTAGAAAATAATTATGTAAGTATAAAATTTTAAGTTTATTTATTTACGTAGTACTAACTAATAATATTTGCCTTAAATATTGGTTTTGTTTTTTTTAATTTTAGAATAAAATGAAAGAGCTATTACAAAAATCAATGTCTAAGGGGAATGAGGTAAATATAGAAGACATTTGCAATACCAGGCTTGGTACACGTTCCAGTTATATGAAAAGTCCTGGGTGTGGCCCTACGCCAAATGTTTCTTTCTCCTCAAGATCCACATACATTTAACGTCTTGAAGAGAAAAACAGGTTGCTTAAGGTACAATTATAACATATTGAAAAAAAGTTGGCCAAGCATGAAAAGTATCTCAAAAAATTATCAAAGCAGTGAAGATGAAAGTGAATGGTATTAATTACATCTCTTATACTTTTTTCTTTTAATTCTTGCTTTTGTTATAATTTAAATTAATATTTTTCACGGATTACAAATTTGAAGAAGATGCAATGGTGCTAAGTGATTTTTATTATATCTTGTAAACTAATCTCTGAATTTATTATTTTGTATATAAGTATTGTTGAAGTTGTAATTAAAATCTTGTACATGAAGAAATTTAATGATATTTTATTTTTTATATACATTGCTTCAATTTATCAATTATTTTTGTATAATAAATTAACAACATAAAAATCTAAATATTATATACAATAATATGGATTAAAAATGTTATAATTAATTATAATTCAATATGGTATAACATTTCGTTAAAATGTTAAACAAAAATTTGACTATATTATATAAAACGTAGCTAAAACTATTTGACTACATTTCTGGAAATGTACTAATAGTTTTTACTTATGAAAAACTACGCATAGCTAAAAGGTATTGACGACGATTTTTCAAAACGTTGCTAATAGTTTTTCGCTACGAAAATAAAATGTAGGCAAAAACTATTAGCGATGATTAATGAAAAATGTCACCTATAGTTTTCAACTCTGGGGATTTAGCAATGTTTTTGGTACTGAATATAAATTTATAGATGTCAATGGGTTAAGCCTAGTTCGGCCTATAGTGGCCCGTGGCCCAACGGGCTAGGATGGGTAGGCCTGGTCCCAACCCAACCACTGGCTAGTCGGGCCACGGGCCCCGTCAACCATGGTAGATTCGTGGCCCACCTAACTTGGCTAAAATTGGATTGGGCCGGGTCCTTTTTAACACCCCTATATAAATTGTCTCTATTAGCGATGATTTTGGCATCTTTAGCTACGACTGTTTTCATAGGCAAAGGCCCTTTTTGTTGTAGTGAATACCCATAGTTTTTTAAGAAAAAGGTTTAAATGGTTTCAAGTGTAATTAGTTTAATAAAGGAATGGTTGAATTCACTTATTAAGGACAGAATGTTAAAAAAATTACAAGTAAATTATCTCACATTATAAGAGAACATAAAGCAAGAGTGATGCCCTAACTTATTTATAAATTCACTTATGTTCAATTTAATTTAATTTCTTCTCGTTTATATTAAAGTTCATCTTACTATTTAACAATCGATAAAAATTAAGATCTACATAATTTGATAAGATTGTTTATAAGTATTCCTTGAAATTTTTACTAGGATATTCAATACATTGCTCATTAAAAATTATATTTGTGTTTACTTAATTTTTATATACTACAAAATTTATTCATAAGAATCTTACTTCAATTTACTTAAGAAACCACTACGACAAAAAGTGCTTTAGGCAACAGACAAAAGTGTAGCTATAAGTACAATTATCGTTGCCTTTTTATTAAGGCAACAAAATTCGTATCGTTACAAGAAGTGGCCATGCAATAAGTACAACGCAATATAATTTTTTTATTAGGAAACAAAATAAAAAATGATGCTTTAAGTTTTAACTAAGGCAACACATAGTTTCAAACTATAGCAACAATTTTAAATAGATATTGCAACACTTAAGTCTTTTTAGGCAACAAAGTTAAATAGATAAGGCAACAAAGTGAAAATTTTTAAGTAACAATTTGTAACAATAGAAGCAACAATCTATTCTTTCGTTACCAATAATATTTAACGTAAAAGCAATACCAATAATATTTTCCGTAAAAGCAATCTCTTGTCATTATGCAAACAACATCCATATATACATTAAAAGCAATAGATAGATATTAATGTACATATTATCAAAAGTAAACGACCAAAACACTGCATTAATATATAATATATAGTCTATAAAGACTTGAAAAATTCAACATTTAACATATTCAAATAAAAAACAAAAATCACTAGCTAAAATATTCATCTACAATATCATCTGCCATTCCATATGATATATAAATGAATTAATCTTGTTAAGAAATAGGTTATAATATCTTAATATTTAATTTTGGACATTATTTGATAGTTAGACTTAGTTGTGTTTAAGTGAGGCTCTTTCAAGACAAGTTTGAGAAGTTTAAAATCCTAATTAAGATGTATTTAGTATGTATATCCTATTGTGGGATAATGGTGATCTTCTAGAATTTTAACTTGATTATGGTAGTTGGATATCCAAGGGATATTATCGATCATGTTTGTTAGCTGATTGAGTTGGGATAGAAGTCCATTGGTTGCAAATTTCTTGGCTGATCATATCAACCTTGGCTGAAGGTTTTTGTGCTACGTTTTTACTGGATTTGTCGTTCTTTTTGGAAGTCTAAGTATCTATTTTTCTAATATGTGTTTAATGTGATTTGGTTGATGGTGTGTGGGAGTGTAGCTGCTATGTTTTCCTTTACTCCTACGTGACTAAGTTGGTCTGCGTAATTGTTGGTAGCCAGCTGTGTTCTTTCCTGTTCTTAAAAGACTATTGAGGGCAATTTTGGCAGCTATTCTTTGGTGGTGTTCATGTGATTTTGGGGCTGTATTTTTAGGTTGATTGTGTGATCTTCTACAGTTGGTTTGGTGGTTATTCAGTGTTAGGTTGGTAGGTATTGTGTGTGACTTTGCAGCTGTCTTTTTGGTGTGGTGGTAGATGAAAAATCTAAAAGTTTTCATGATTTTTGCAGCTGTATTTTCTGGAGTATTGAGCCATCTTTGGCTGTTGATTTTTGGCGATTCTATCCATCTTGAACAATTACGTTTTTTGTAGTATTGCGTGATTTTCAAGGCTATCCATATATTGATTTTTGAGTGAAAAATGCCTAGGAGACGTGTTATTGCAGTCGTATTTTTTGTGACATTTCAGTGATGACGTGTTTGTTTGATTGATGTTAGTTTGATGTTGTTGTGCGTGGGCTGATCGTGATTCTTCTTATAGTTCACAACATATATTGTTCTACCACTTCCCACACTTTCGACTAATGAAGCTACATATTTAGGGGAGTGCTTTTATCTCAAGTTTTTTTCTTTGTTTATGTCTTTATTGATTTAATCACTTTAGTTGTTCAATTATCATCTTTATTATTAAACAGTGTTGTAAAAATCTTTTGTTGAGGTTCGTACATGGTGGTCATACTATTAGGTGTGAAATACTTTCACAGGTTGTGAGGATGAAGGATAGTGTCAAGGTTTGAGTGGTGTTGGCTCAGTAAAGCCTTGTTTAAAAACTATTGTCGTTAGTGAAAGTATTAAACTAGGTGAGGGCCCTGCATACTTAAGCAAGGTATGTCGAACTGTGTTACCAAATCTAGAGTGTTGATTACTTATTTCGTTTTTGACAATTTTTGTTTTCATTTTTGTCAGAAAGTTTATAGTGATTGCAGCCATTCATAATTTGTGCAAAACTACATCGTTTCAGATTTACAATTGGTATTATAATAGATGACCGAATTAAAACTTGATCCGTTAAGTTGGTGCAGATCCGTGTTTTACAATTATTGTTATACGAGAATGGGCATTAATCATCAGACTAATATTGTTAGATGGTTCAAATAATCCTACATGTAAATCACATATGAGAGTATTTATTCAGGCACAAAGAACAAAAGAATGGAACTCGATTTTAAATGACTGGATACATCCAATGATGACCGATGAAAAGGGAGAAGCAATGCTTAAAGATGCATCTAGGTGGACAAGGGCTAAAGAAGAGAGGACACTTGGAAATTCTCAAGCCCTGCATGTCATTTTCAGTGTAGTTGATGAAGGTCTCTTTGCTATAATATCAGCCTGTTAATCAGCGAAAGAAGCATGAGATACTTTGCAAACTATACATAAGGGATCGAAATATATGATAGCCTTAAAACTTCAGATGTTGGTTATGAGATTTAAAAAGATAAAGATGGATGAGAGTGAAACCATTGGAGACTTCTTTAAGAGACTGCGTGATATAGCAAACTAAGCATATCAACTCGAGAGAAACTAGTTAAAAAGACATTGAGATCATTGCATCCAAGGTTTATACTGAAAATTGCAGCATTTGAGGAAGCTCATGATATTAATGAATTGTCATTATATAAGATAATTATAATTCTTACCAATTTTGAGATGAATTCGTTAAGGGGCAAACAGGAGAGAAACAAAGGATTAGAATTGCAAGTTGAGATTGCTAAAGCCGTGAATGACTTCGAAGATGAATCCGATGAGAATGAGGATATGAAGTTGTTGACAAGAAATTTCAGCAAGTGGTTAAAAAAAGTGAAGAAGGATAGATTCGATTATAGGCAAAACGTTGGGAGTTCATTAAATTGTAATTTCAAACAACAAGCTAAAACTCAAAAAGATGAAAGAAAAATGAAGAAAATTCAATATCATAAATGGCAAGGCTTTGGATATGTGCAAGAGGAATGTGCTAATACTTTGAAAAAGAGAAAAGGGAAATCCTATACAATCACCTGGAGTGAGAATGAATTCAAAAGTAAGTATGGTAGTGAAGAAGAATTTGTGAGTAGTGCTGTGTTGGTTACTTTATACAGCAAAAGTTCAGTTGCTTACTTAATAGCAACCAAGAAGGAAGAAACTAATGATGAAAATATAAATAAACTAGAAAATTTCGAAAAATTTGTAGATGAATTAGCTCAAAGTCTAACTTTAGATTATGACAGTGATGACAGTGGTTCAGATGATAAAAAGGAGGATATCTATAAAGCTTAAGAATTAATGTATGTAAAATGGGTGCAAACATGCAAGAAGAATGAGAAGTTGAAGAAGGAAAACTCTACCATGAAGAACATTATTCAAAATCTAGAGAAGAAGTTGTTATCTACTATAGACAAGCCAAATAAAGCAAAGTCGAAGCTGGTCAGTACGGAAAAAGGGATAAGAATGTTAAATGAAGGCACCGAAAATATAGAAAAGTTGCTAGAAATAGGTAAGATTAAAGGAGATCTTCAAGGCATTGAGTATAAAGGTGAATGTTCTGAGTTGAATGAAGAGAAAAATAGTGCAGCCAAATCTGTCCAGGGAGGAAACGAAAATTCATACCTACATGTCACTTTTGTGGGGTAAACGGTCATATAAGGTCGAATTGTTACAAGTTGCTATAAATGATATTTCAATGGGTCAAAACTACAAATCTAGACGTTCTCCATTAAATTTCAGTAGCAGCCCACTTTACCAAAACATACTTGTAGAAAGGGTAATTACAAGCACAAAGATGTAGTGAAGGAAAAATAAGAAACTGTCCAAATTCATAATTAGTTGCTACTGGTAAAGAAATTGTTCAAACAAAAGACCAATTAGCTACTTATGAGG
The DNA here is from genome assembly GCA_027123815.1 of Erythroxylum minutifolium. Lineage (NCBI taxonomy): Eukaryota > Viridiplantae > Streptophyta > Magnoliopsida > Malpighiales > Erythroxylaceae > Erythroxylum > Erythroxylum minutifolium. Next base: position 2,394 of record JAOTJB010315061.1, on the reverse strand, counting down.
GAGGAATCAACTAGACATCTGATGACAAAGATAATGTGGTAAGGAATAATTCCGTGTTTGAATTTCTTCGAGGGGCATAGGGCCTGTTTTCTTTAAATTTTTGAAGTATATTGATGTTGTTTATTAAAAAAGAAGGCTTCAAAGGAGTTAACGTCTATGCTTTCTGAGTTTTTATTTATGAGTTTTATAAGGTTCAGGTGATTAGTGTGTGTTTATATTTTTCCTTACTTGTTAAATACTATATTTGATGTGAGAATGAGGCTCTCCTTGATGATTAAAAAGTTTTGCTTTTGAATGTTGCTTTACGGAATTATGTCAAGAACAAGCTGATGCTTGGTTAGAGACTGTAGGAAGATTCAAGTTTTATATGATTTGGTTTTTTCAAGTTTTATCTTGGTTTCTCTCTACATTGTGGGTTGTATGAGTTTGGACAATATGCTTTCACATGATTTATGTGAGGAGGAGATTGATTAAATTTGATTATCATGAATGCACTTTTGGGTTCTATGAATTTAATCAGTTGTACGTGGATGACTTTGGTGCAATTAATGATATGTTGGCTAGTTTTTTTGACTAGTGGTAAATTGTCAACTTGGCATGCTTATGATTCTTCCATTGCACCTACTGTTGATTTTTATGCTTCTTTATTTTCTAAGATTGAATGCATTGAAGGCATTCTTCATTTTGACATTGTTTTGTCTCAAGGTGGAGATATATGATTGTTTTGAAATGTTTATAATTGGTGACTGTTCAATTCAGCGGGAGATTTTAAGGTATCTACGTGACTATTATTGCTTTTTGGCATCTTTTGTCCTAAGGGGGGAGAAAACTATGTTGGAACATGTTGCTTTAGATAATTGATTATGTTTGGATCTTGTTAATTGATTAAGAGGGATTCTCTTATGGTTTGTGAATTTGATGGTAAATGTCCAATTATCTCCTTTAGGGGGAGTTTCAAATATATTACAAATAATGCCAAAAAGGAGAAGATTGTTAATATATAGGTTATGATATCTTAACATTTAATTTTGGGCATTATTTGATAATTAGACTTAGTTGTATTCAAGTGGGACTTTTTCAAGACAAGTTTGAAAAGTTTAAAATCCTAATTAGAATGGTATTTAGTATGTATATCCTATTGTGGGATAATGGTAATCTTCTAGAATTTAACTTGATTATGAAAGTTGGATATCCAAGGGATATTATCGATGATGTTTATGAGTTGATTGAGTTAAGATAGAAGTCCATTTGTTGCAAAGTTCTTAGCTGATCACGTTACCCTTGGCTGAAGGTTTTTGTGTTGCGTTTTTACTAGAGTTTTTGTGTTACTAGAGTTTTTGTGTCACCCTAACTCATAGCTCATAAATAAAACATAAATAGTTTATATTATATGCGTAAAACAAAAACCAAAGGAGCAACGAGGTTTTAAAGATAAATTTCATACAAACTAATGGAAATAAGAGATGGCAAGCTAGGAATTTTGTGCTATGTTGAATTTGACTCTACATCCATATAAATAAGCAACAGAAGTCCACAAACCTACACATGACATAAACTAAAACATATATGCACATTTGCAAAAATTATAGAATGCTATAAGGAATGATAAGACAATGTACGTCCACATGAATGAAGGAAATCAAGATTGTTTATTTTATCACACTTCCATTCATGATGAACAACACTTTCCATTGTGGTCCGTCACTTAGGAAATAACATAATAACATGATATAAACTAAAACATATATGCATATTTACAAAACTAATGGAATGACATTACATAAAGCCCTTCATTTATAAGAATAAAGAAATCATTTGTCAAGCGATTCTCATCATCAATATTGCGGCCCAAGCTGTCACCTCTATTGACACAACCAAGTTCAAATACAAAAAGTTATAACAAGACTGTTAAACAAACATGAAGCACCACCATTGGAAAAATATCTAAATCAAGGAAGTTGACGAGAAGTAAAAGAAATAACAAATTTCAACATAAGGATAAAGGCATGAAGGCATACCTTTTACCAATCGCCAAACGTATGACCACTCCTCATTCTTCAAGTTTTTTTAAGGCATCACCAACAAAAGTGACGAGAACAGGTTATGTTTTTTAGAAGTACCGTCTATAAACTTTCATTAGGGTTATTCACAAGTTCAAATAGAAAATGCTAGATATGCATTTGTATATGATGCATCAAAGTACTTTAGTGACAACATTTCAAAGGAATTAACACATAAAGTTCCCAATAACTAAAAGCACTAGGTCAATCATGAGCTCACGATGCCAGCTGAAATAAGTATGGAAGGAAAGAATAATATAAGACATAGTTCAACACAATGCTGATAAAAATTATTTACTGAAAATTAATTGATTCTATTCATCATCACCATTAA
>JAOTJB010315019.1:0-15294 GCA_027123815.1 Erythroxylum minutifolium | reverse complement strand
TGATATCTGAATGTTTTGATGATTAGAATCAATATGATACCCCAGAATTGTCATTGAACATGCATTGTGCATACATTATATACATTGATGTGCATAAAAGAACATTTGTACATTTGTGTAACAATGTGATATTTGTGAATGTGTTGTGTATGTTATAGAGGAGCACATCAGACACCAGTCGGACATTGCCAAACCATCTAGGCAATAGCTTCTTGGAGCGTACAGTGAGTCAACCTAGATGATTTTCTAGGGTTAATTTGATTTGAATTTAATTTGATTTGTGAAAATTCCAATATTATTGAACTGTTTGTGAGTTATTTCTGGATTACGGACCTGAGGTTCGAGGAGTTTAATAGTTGAGCATGTATTGGAAGTTTTTTGATTTGATATGAATTTTTTAGTGACATTTGATTCTCATCAAGAGTTACATGCCGGACTTAGGTCCGATGATTGTGAAAAACTTTGTCTGAGCATTTGAATAAGATTGTGATATATGACATACTCAGTATTTGATGCACTTCATAAAATGCATGCTCAAATAAAGGCATTTTCACTTGAGTAGCAAGTTTGAAGCACTTCCACGTAGAGCTTTGCTCTGTGATATATGTTCTGCACGTAGAGCCATGCTCCGTGATTCTATTCTGACTGAGCCCTGTGGGTTAATATTTGTATAAGTATGTGATAGGCACTCAGTCACAACAATAAGAAAGAATTTGAGTATCATGCATATAACATTATAAGACTGAAATTTATTGAATAATTGCAAATCTGAATGAGTGATAAATTGATGTGATTTGTTTTGCTATACTTAGTAATGTGAATTGTGTGATCTTATGATATCCTATATTGTGTGAACATTTAGAATGTGTTTATGATCTGAATGAGTGCTTGTAAAATATGTATTATGTGTATGTGATCTAGTGAAATCACCGATGATGGTTCACTCATTGAGTTCACAAAACTCATAAAAATTGTAATATGATTTTTCAGGTACGAGATAGGAGACCTAGTTCTTAGACAAGACTAGAGGACCCTTTTGGATTTTGTTATGGCTCAGCTGTCAGTTGGCTCTAGGAGTGTTGTGTCTTATTTTTTGTTGCTTTTGTTAGAACCTGTATGAGGTTATGTAAGTAATTGTTTAAAGAAAATAGTGTAAATTTAGTTGATGCCATGTGTAAGTTGGAATTGTTTTGCTCTAACATATCATTATCATATGTTATGTTCTTGAAAGTCTGGGTATATACCCTATGGTAGTGGGATGTTGCAGCTTCCGCTCAAAAATACTTAAGAAGATTCATTTCACATAGTATAGTCCTTGCCATTTCCTGAATCGTCTTGTTCTTTCTTTCTACAACTCCATTCTGTTGAGGAGTTCTAAGAGTAGAGAAATTATGGAAAATTCCATTCTCTTCACAAAACATTTTGAATTTTTCATTTTCAAATTCTCCACCACGATCATTCCTAATTCCAGTAATAGAAATTCCTTTTTCATTTTGTAACTTTTTGGATAAGACTTTAAAGCATTTGAAAGATTAATCTTTATGAGATAAAAACAATATCAACAAAATCTAGTAAAGTCATCGACAATTTCATGACCATACTTCGTTCCACCAAGACTTACTGTTTTGGTTGGACTAAACAAATCTATATGTAACATCTCTAAAGGTCTAAATGAAGTTACAATATTCTTAGACAAAACTGATGTTTTAAACTATTTTCCTTTCTGACAACTCTCACAAAAGAAATCTTTGTTAAAACTTATCTTTGGTAATCCTCTTACCAAATCATGTCTAACTAATTTGGAAATGTGTTTAAAACTAACATGACCTAGCTTTTTATTCCAAATCAGTTTTTCATCATCTTTTGATATAAGACATGAAATATTTTGACTTTTCAAATCATCTAAGATAATTCTATAGAGATTGTTTCATCTTTTGGCATAAAAGAATATAGACTCGTCCTTGTTTCTAACTAAAAAAGAATTTTGATTAAAGGATACTTCAAAACCAGAATCGCATAATTGACTTATACTGATTAGATTATCCTTTAAACCATCAACTAGCAGAACATTATCAATAGACGAAAAGGAATCTTTACCAATTTTGCCGATTGCAATTATTTTACCTTGCTGGTTGTCTCTAAAAGTTACTGATCGTCCTTACTTATGTTAGAAGTCTAGGAACATAGACCTTCTGCCCGTTATATGTCATGAGTACCTACTGTCTAAATACCATTGATGGTGGTTGCTTCTTCCTAACTGAATAATCTCCTCAGATATATCTATAGTTACTTTCTTTTTCATATTGTCTACTTGTTTCTTAAGGCTGACGTTTTCTTCTTCTAAGATTTTTGTGTTCTTAGAATTTTCAAGAAATTTCTTTTTTAACAATCTATATTGTTTTAGAATAGCATGTGAGTCTTCTAACAATTCTAAATAGACATGTTGAAGATCATTAAAGTCAGAGATTACCTCATCATCGCTTTCACCTTCAGCTACCAAGCATATGTTTGATTGTTCTGATGATTCTAAGTTGGATTTAGATTTAGACGAATCCAAATCTTCCCATGTTGCCATCATGCCTTTTTTTGTTTCCTTGACTCTTCTTTTGTTTTCTTTTAAGCAATGGGCATTCAGACTTGTGATGTCCTGGTTTATTACACTCATAGCAGACGATAGAGCTTTTCTCATTTTTCGAATCGTCTTTGCTAATCTTTTTCAAAGAGGAGTCTTTATTTCCCTTTGTTTTCTTTTTCCACATCCTTCTAATTTTTCTTGAAATGAAAGATAGTTCATCTTCATCTTTACTTAAATCTTGATCAGATTCACTGGCATCATCATTCTTGATTTCTTCAATCTTTAATGCTTTTGAAGGCATGCTTCTATTTTTCTGCATTTTTTGATTCTTCTGACCAGCCTTCAATGCAATAGATTTTTTCCTTCTGGGTTTATCTTCTGCATCAAGCTCTACTTTATGGCTTTTTAGTGAACCAAACAATTCATCTAGCTTTAGCTTGCTTAAATCCTTACCCTCTTATATTGCTATTACTTTAGGTCTCCATCATTTTGGAAGACTTTTGAGGATCTTTCTGACATGATCTTGACTATCATAGATTCTTCTAAGAGCTTTAAGTCCATTAATGATTATTTGGAATCGTCCAAATATTTGATCAATAGACTTATTGTCTTTTATTTTGAACAGCTCATACTGACGAACAAGAATACCAATCTTAGATTCTTTCACTTAGTTTGTGCCTTCATGTGCAATGGCTAATGTGTCTCATATTTCCTTTGCAGATTCGCATCCATAAACCTTATCATATTCACTTCTGCTTAGAGCACAACTTAAAAAGAACTTAGCTTTTGAATTTAATTGAGCACAAGCTTTCTGATCAGCTAACCATTAGTCACAAGAGATGTTTTTTCCTTCGTAGTTGGTTGGAATATATGGACCACTTTTAATGATATCCTAAAGATCAATGTGTGTAAATTCTATGAAAAGTCGCATTCTGTCCTTCCAATAATGATAGTCTTCACCATTAAGTGTAGGAGATCTTGTGACTGAGGGACCTTCAGCTATAAACACGTGTGATTTAGCCATGGGTCTTCGTCCTCACTTTGTAACAGTGTTTCTTGGAAACTTCGCTCTAATACCAACTGAAGTAAATCACTTATTATTATAGAAATCACGTATAATATGTAAAATACACAAGAAGGGGGTTGAATTGTGTTAAATCATCTAGAATAGTGATCTTTAAAAATTTTCTTGATTTTCTTGAAAGATTCGGACGATTACAAAACAGTGCACTTTTTTGTTTGAGTAATGCAACAATAGCAAAAATAGTATCTATTCTTTTAATAATAAGAAAATAAAGAGATAAGGGTTAGAGAATATGACACCATAATTTATACTGGTTCACCCTTAAACTTTGGGTTACGTCCAGTCCTCAGAGTTTATCTAAGATTTCAATATCTCTTGCAAATTTGCAAGTATTATTTCTCACTTCCAAAGCCTTTTTAGGTCTCTTTAACAAAGTATTCTTTATCTACTATCTTAGCCTCTTAAGGCTCTAAAGTTCCCTTCCACTCAAAAAGATATTGTTTGAGTTTTCTAAACTCACGTTACTAGTGTTCTTGATCTCTCTTCTTCCTTCTTTTTGCTCAAGATATTTTTACAGTGAACTCACTTGATCATAGAATTATTTCGTGTACGTAAAATTGAAAGTTCTGTTTTGTCTATAACTACAACTGATATTTATAGTCTAATTCTCCAACGGTCTTCTTGAAAACTGCTTGTAGAATCTTCAGAGATCAGTTATTAGTTGAGTCTTGTAACTAACTCCAACTAAATAACTAATGGATGTTGTATATTATTCTTTAATTATATCGTCTTGATTTGATTTGTATACTTCGTCTTATATTTTCACTTCGTCTTATGTCTTCGCTTCAGACATGTGACTTCATCTTAGATAAATATCAGTTGTAGTCATAGACAAAACGGAACTTTCAATTTTACTTACACGAAATAATTCTGTGATCAAGTGAGTTTACTGTAAAATATCTTGAGTGAAAAGAAGGAAGAAGAGAGATCAAGAACACCTGTAACGTGAGTTTAGAGCACTCAAACAATATCTTTTCGAGTGGAGGGGAAGGCTAGAGCCTGAAGAGGATAAGATAGCAGATAAAGAATACCTTGTAAAAGAGACCTAAAGAGGCCCTGGAAGTGAGAAATAATAGTTGTAAAGTTGCAACAGATAGTTAAGTCTCAGATAAACTTTGAGGACTGGACATTATATATCGTGGTGTCATATTCTCTAACCCTTATCTCTTTATTTTCTTGTTGTTAGAATAGTAGATACTATTTTTGCTGTTGCATTACCCAAACAAAAAAGTGCATTGCTTTGTAATCATCTGAATCTTTTAAAAAAGTCAAGAAGTTTTTTAAAGATTACTATTTTAGATGATTTAACACAATTCAACTCCCCTTCTTGTGTATTTTACATATTATACGTGATTTCTATAATAACAAGTAATCTCTAAAGATTCTACAAGCAGTTTTTAAGAAGACCGATGGAAAATTAGACTATAAATATCAGTTGCAGTTATAGACAAAACAGAACTTTCAATTTTACTTACACAAAATAATTATGTGATCAAGTGAGGTTACTGTAAAAATATTTTGAGCGAAAAGGAGGAAGAGAGATCAAGAACACCTATAACATGAATTTAGAAAACTCAAACAATATATTTTCGAGTGAGAGGGAAGGCTTAGAGCCTGAAGAGGCTAAGATAGCAGATAAAGAATACTTTGTGAAAGAGACCTAAAGAGGCTTTAGAAGTGAGAAATAATACTTGTAAAGTTGCAAGAGATTGTGAAATCTCAAATAAACTCTGAGGGTTGGACGTAACCCAAAGCTTAAGGGGGAACCAGTATAAATCGCAGTGTTATATTCTCTAACCCTTATCTCTTTATTTTCTTATTATTAGAAGAATAGATACTATTTCTGCTATTGTTGCATTACTCAAAAAAAAGTGCGTTGTTTTGTAATCATCTGAATCTTTCAAAAAAATCAAGAACCTTTTTAAAGATTATTATTTTAAACTATTTAACACAATTCAACCCCCCCTTCTTGTGTATTTTACATATTATACGTGATTTCTATAATAACAAGTGATTTACTTTATTGTTTAGGGAAGTATTTTATGTAGGCTTCTTCTTCGTGTCTCTCTTCCTTCATTTCCTTCCTCAATCTCTCGATAAAGCTCTTTAGGGTTTGAGATTGTGGCTTATGACAAAAGGCTCTCTCCATTGTGTTCTTCAAGTTCTTTAAATACCTTGGCAACCTTAGGGTTTTTTGGGGGTCAAAACGGTATGAAAAATCCCTCAAAACTTGACTTTCCTTTTATTTGCACGTCTGCCTGAAAAAGGCCACAATTGTGGCCACCATTAAACCTTTCTGTCACTATCGTCATGGGTTGTGGCAGAGTCTTCTGTCAAGATCATGTCCCTTAGGCCATGATCATGGGCTAGCTTAAATGTTTCTATCACAATCGTGGCCTATTGTGTCATGATCGTAGGCCGTGGTTTCAACCCAAAAGTCTCTGAAACTTCTCCATTCTTCGATGCTGGCCCTAAAACACTAACAAACACACCAAGGTACCTCAAAAAATATAATATTTAAGCTCGAAGACTTATACTAACCCATAAAATTAAACACATAAACTAACACAATTCTGACATAAACACATACTAAACAATCAAATTAACACTTAATACAAAACATGATGCAAAACACACCTATCAGGAATATAGATATTGGTTTAACCATTATTGTTTAACCAACGCTCTATCTAGCTTTTTCCTAATTAATAGGTCTACTTGTTATGTATTGGTCTAGGAGAAAAATCTACTTGTGAAGTTAAGATCTACCCAGTTAAGCTTTTGAACTAGGTTAGTAAGTTTACTACAAGTTCCCAAGTTATAATTCTTAGCTCCTTCTATCTCTAAAGAAGATAACGTGCAATTAAGGTCTCTTACTAGTAACCAAGGTTTTGTTATTCCTACTTGAATGACTTTGATGTCTTCCTATAATTTCTCTCTAGAATGAGAAATTTGATGTACAGATCACTATTAACTGAAACTTAGAATGTTGACCAAAAATTTGACATTTCAAATGCATAAATTAGTCACTTGCGTATGAAACTTGAACTTCTACCTTGTCTGAATTATAAAGGCATTCAATAGTTCCATTATAATGAAAAAAGTGATTTGAAAAATTTTTTCATTAAGCTCCCAAAAACTTAAGGCCATTCTGCAACCGAGTAGCTTTATTTTAGTTTGAAGGAGCCCTACTATACAAGGCTTTTTATAAAAAGTAACCTCCTTCATAGTTGACATTTTAAGAGTGTCATTTAGCCCTCTAACATTTCATATAAGGACTATCATCGGGGGATTGATCCCCTTTTAGCTTATTTTTCCCTTTTATTATTTCTAATTTTCTCTTAGAATTTGTAAAAAGATCCTTAACTTCTTCCTTATCCAAGTGAGTCTCCTCTGATACTGAATGGTTATCCAAGTTTGTTTTAAGAATGTCATTCTCTTTTCCCTCCAACTGTGAATTACTCAAATTTGCAGCATATTGAGTCCCCTTCATCTCCTCAGTCATCTCAATTATTTATGTATCTATCTCTTCATTCACCACCTTGTTAAAGTTATTAAGATCCTCTAGAATGTTTAGTCCCATTAGTTATTCATGTCTTCCTATCTCAAAAACTTTCCCAGTGGCTTTCCATTTTCTTTTAACATTGTCAAGCTTCTAAGTATAAGTGATGGGAATTTCAATTGTCACCATTTCTCCTTCTTCTCCCAATTTCATAACTCGGATGCTCTTAAATAATTTAAAGTTTTTCCTAACTTTAACAAAAAAATTTACAAAGAAATTCCTCTCCATATTAGTTGTTTGAGAGTCTATACATATTGTCTTTCCTACGGAACTTGCTAGGATGCTTACCCCTTCAATTCTCAAAAATTCCAAAGGAACATTGTAAAAATTAATCCAAATGGGGAAGCTATTTATATTTTCTCTATCAAATTCAATACAAGGCTTCTATTTATGAATGAACATGGGTTGGCCTCCTACGTGCTAAGGGCCTTGCTCTAGTATCTCAATTAGAAAAAATTCAGAGTTGAATTTAAATAATAAGGTTCCATCTTTTATCAGCATTCTTTTCTCCAGCCCTTTCTTGCTCCATCTTATTATTGCTTAGGCAAGAACCACTGGAAAGGTAGGCCTTCTACTCTAGAAGAACCCTACTAAGGTTGTGGGCCAAACTGTAGCTCCTACTTTAAGTAGCTCTATAAGAGGTAAAGAACTCCATCTATCATCACATCTTGGAAATGTTTCAGTTTGCCTTTGTTGTACTAGATACTCAATATATTCTTCCAAGGTCCAGCAGGTTGTTTTGTTGCTTTTGAATCATCATAGGGAACCCCATTCTTGTCATTCTCAACTAGATTTGCTTTAGCTAGAGATTCTCTATGTTTAACACCATAAGCCTCTTAGATGAGTTTTAAAAACACCTATAAAGAGAAATTTAAAGAAGATATTGCTCCTTAACACATTTAGTTGATTAAAAGGCTAAAAAATGGCCTTCCATTAATGTAAAAACCTCTCATGGTGAAGCACCTAAGGTCTGTACCAGGAAGGTAACAAACCAATCTAGGGAGTTAAGTTTCCAAAAAAGGAATTTTCAAGGGCGGAAGTGTAAATTGCTATAGAGAAATTAAAGAAAATCTCCTAGAGAGAGAAAAGTTTTAGTATGAGCCTTTTTCTTGTTGTTGTCCCTCTTCTCCTTTTCTTCATTTCTTTCATGTTTTCATTGTATTTAAGACTTGGGCATTAGGACTTCATGTGATTTTCATACATTAAAAAAATGTTAGAAGATTTGCCTTTTGAATCAACCTTACCTTCCTTGAATTCTTTTTCTAGAAGTTCTTTCCCTTTAAAATTTTTTGAATTTCTTAGTGATAAAGATGATGTCTTTATTAGCACTTCCACTTAAGGATTATTCCATCTTTAAGCCTTTAAATTCTAGGATTTTTTCCTTTGAGGATTTATCTCGTTTTGCATATCTTTTAAGCCACATTTCATAGATGTAGAGAGATCCAATGACATATTACAATGGTATTGTTGTTAAGTCCTTAACTTGTTATATGAATGTCACTTTAGTTTCCTATGTCCTTAAAAGTAACCTAAATAACTTTATCACCATTTCCAAATTAGTGTAGGTCTTCTTAAGTCCTTTGGCATCATTAATAATATAAATAAATCTTGTATACATTTTTTATACACTTTCATCAATATTTCACTTGGAATGATGTATATTGATGAGTTAACTTGATTAGTACGCTCATAATGACTTCAAGTGTGCGCTAAATTTCATGAGTAGTTTCATACATGGATAACTTGTTGAATTCATTTTTACTTAGTACAAAAAATAATATATGAAGGGTTTATCTATGGAAAGAAATGAGTATTATCTTAAGTTTCTCATTTTTCCTTTAGTTTGGGCATGTTTTTATCTTCTATAACTTTATAGGAGTAAAACAGCCGTTTGAGACTATCTCCCACAAATCAACACTCTCGAACATTAAAAAAAATTCATCCTAGTTTTCTAATAGACATAAATATTACCATTAAGGAAAGAAGATCTGCTACTACTTTATCCCTCTTAGTTTGATGATGATGATGATGTAGCTAAGTATACCATCATGATATTTATTCTAGAATCTTGTTTGAAATACTAACTTAAAAGACATATTCTAATATCACTTATTAGTCTCTAATGGCATTTAAGAAGGGGCAAATTGGGTGTTGGTGATTTTAAATAATTATTTTTATTTAATAAATACAATTGAATAAGGATCAATAAAAGATTAAATAAAGAAATATCTTAATGTAAATCAATCACGTAATTAAATAATAATTTAAATAGTATGGGGAAGAAGAAAGGTAAACCAATTTATAACAGTTTAATAAACAACTCTTGCTTACTTTCACTCTCTACAATACTTCTTAGAAGTCCACTAAGTCTTTTCTTTTAATAATACAAAGAATAATCTATAGGTCCTTATAGGGAGGCAAATCTAGCTCTCAGATGAGTTAGGGTATGACTATAAGCTATTAATGTGAATTCATAACTAGTTAGTGTGTCTGAATAATCAAAAGAACTTTTGTTTATACACTATTTTTATTCTTTACCAATTGAATAGAATCATAATTAGAATTATAGCATCATAAGTAGAATTGGATTCGAACACACCAAAAAATGACAATATTTTAATTCAAAAATGAAATTGTAAAAAAAAGAAAATAGAGTGCAAAAGATTGCTTATCTGACATTTGTTCACTAACTTGTAAATTATCCTCATACAAGGCTGTGAAACTAATTTAGATTTGTTTATAATAGATAAGTAACATTGTTAAAGAGTTGTAAGCATCAATATCCTAAAGAATTAAGGGTTTCGTAGCTTATAACTTTGTACCACTAGGAATATTTTATCTAAATTTATACTTCCTTTAATGAGTTAGATGTGCTTACATTTTAATATGCTCCTTTTAAACTTTAATTCTTTGTTCAATAGATTTAATTATTTTAAAAAAGGTGAAGAGGAACCTTCTTACATTGATTTTTTTTCATGAGTAAAAAGTAACTCCTCTTACATTCTTTCAAGTGAAAAGTAACCCCACTCATGAATGAATTTACAACTTAAAAAAATTTCTTAATCACTTTTATAACCTAAAGGTTTACTCACTTCAAAATGCAATAATAAATGCCTACAAAATCTTTAAATAACTCTTTGAAATGTGTTTATAGAACATCCAAATATTTTCTCATGTCTAAAATAATGAAAAATCATGTATTTATAGGCTTTAGGAATCAACTAGTTGTTAAAACTAAGTAGACATTGTTAACTAATAGTTATTGTACATTGATTGACCATTGTTACACATGGGTCAACCAATGTGCATTGAATGTATAGATTTTCTAGTCATTGGAATATTAGTAGACCACTATTGTAGATTAGGCAACCAATATGCATTTTGGTAGGACATCGGTCAACCATAAAATCACATTGGTCAATCATTATTTTACCTACATAATCTCGATACACAAAAGAAATTTGCATCAATGGCATGACATGAAACAATTGGAATGTTGATTGAATTAGTTACATATAAGGGATGGAAGTTATACCAACTTGATGTGAAATCATCTTTCTTAAATGGCATGTTGAAAGAAGAGGTTTATGTTAAGCCATTACAAGGTTTTGAGATTGAAGGAAAAGAGGAAAAGGTGTACAAAATGAAGAAGGCATTGTATTGCTTAAAGCAATCACCCTATGTATGGTATGACAATATTGATACATACGTCACCGATAAAGGATTTAGAAGAAATTCAAGCAATCCAACACTTTATATCATGCATGTAAAAATGGTATGTTTATTATTTCTCTTTATGTTGATGGTTTAATTTATACTAGAAATGAGAAGAAAAAGATGCATAAGCTTAAAAAAATGATGAAAAAGTATGAGAAGAATGATTTAGGCTTCCTTCAATATTTCTTAGGCATTGAAATTAATCGAAGAGAATAGGGAAGTTCAAAATGGAGAATTGCAATATGGTACCATCACTGTTGTTGGTGAATGAAAAATTGTCAGAAGAAGACGAGGAGTTTATTATATCTCACAGCTGCAAGACTTGAAATAATGTATGCCTTATGTCCCAGTTTATGCATCGATCGAGCAAAAACATTTTGGAGTTGCAAAGAGAGTGTTTCAGTGCATTAAGGAACTAAAGATTTTGAGGTCATGCATAAGAAAAATGAGAAGGAAAAATTGGAGTCGGCTGGATTGTGATAATGATTGGGCCAATAGTATGGATGACATGAAGAGCACATCTAGGTATGCATTTACACTTAGATACGGAGTATTCTATTATGCCTTCAAGAAGCAAAAGGGAGTGGCACATTCCTCCTCAAAAGCTGAATGTGTTGGCAAATGAAGCTATAAAGCAAGTTTTGTGGTTGAGAAAGATTGTAGAAGATATACGAGAGAAGGAAGAGAAGACCACGATTTTCTTTTTTGACAACAAATTTGCTATCGCCGTGTCGAAAAATTCAGTCCCCGTAGCATATCAATCTCAAGCATCACTACATTTGAGAAGCAGTTAAAGATGAAGAGGTCTTTGTGAAATATGTCAAAACCAAAGATCAAATAATAGACATTGTTACTAAGGCGTGTCTATGTGACAATTTTGTCTATCTTAAGAATTATTGGGCATAAAGAACAAAAGCATTAAGAGGAAGCATTGAAATTAATGCTTTTGTTAAATATTTATTTTGCATTAGTATTTTGTGATTTAGGATGGTAAAATAGTGAGCAAATATAACTTTTGGGCTAAAAAATGTAGTATTGATATTGAAAGTGACCCATATAAGGTCTAGTATGAATTTGCTTTATATGTAACAAAATCATTTATTAAGAAAGGCAAAAAAAATAAAGAGAGTCGGCAGGTGTCCACCATCTTCATCATTTTCTTCTATCTCTTCCACATGAAAACAAAAAAACCATAATATGAACAAAATAGGTGCACATTATTGTTATAGATTGTACTCCAAATAATTTAGTCAAATGTAGCCAAAGTAAAATTCCCAAAAGTTAGACAAAATTACTATGGTCAACCAATTAGTGTTTTTCGTTATCCAATATAGTAATCTTTAGAAATCCTCCTGAAAAATAATAAATACGTGTACCTCCTAACAGAAGTAAGAATGATAAAAAAAACATACATTGAAGCTAGTAAGCGAAAAACTAAATAAGATTAACGTTTTTTAAACCAGGTACAAAAAAAACCGATAAAATGAAAATTTTAAGATTTTAAAAATTCAATTATTATTAAATTCTTATAAAATAATTTAAAATTAAAAACATTAAAATTTTTAAAATATGGTTGAAAGAAAAATTTTTATTAAAATTTTTAATATCAATTTATTAAATAAAAATTAATTAATTAATTTTAATTTATAAATAATAAAATTATTAATTATTAATAATAAGAATTATTACAATAATTTGAATCTAAAAATTAAAAATAATTAAACTTAAGATTTAAATGTATCCAATGAATCTAATCCCCAACCAAAACATAATAAAAAAAGCTGATGAAACTCGCAAGATCTATATGCCCTTTTAATAAAAGTTGTAAAAGTTGTCCAACATTTATTCTTTTATGTTGACAGCCACCAAAACATTTCCATTTCTTTTAAGGCATGTCAATAGGCAACCCGGCCTAGCCTGCCCTCTTTTATGGTGGGCTGTAGGTCAGCCTGTGGCCCTCACAAATCAGGATAGATCGGCCCATAACTTGACCCGTTGGCGGGCTAACCGACTCGTGGCTCAGGTTATGGCCCGCCAAGTCACAAGCGAGTCAGGCCTGCTAGGCCAACCCATTTATTTTTAAAAGAAAAATATTTAAAATGACATCGTTCCAACCTATGGCCTAGGTAGACGAACTATAGTCAGCCCGTGACCTGACCAGAGTAGATTATAGTCGGCTCGTAGCCTAGCCAGGTCAAGTCGGGCTACAATTACCATCTTTGTTTCCTCTTCCTTTACACAAAATTTTACTTTTCATTAATTTTCAAAAAAAAAAGTACTTTTCATTGCCTGAAGGCCCTAAACCCAAATACATACCCGTTTGGGTCAGCCACCAAAATTCATGCGGGTCAAGCGAGTTACAGAAGTTGTTAAGAGCCAACAAGCTCGAGTTTTGACAGAACCCAGAGTTGTTAACTCGCTGCGATGACTTTACCCCACTCTGCACTACCTCCTCAGTCGTGATGACCATCTTTTTCGCCGCTTTGCTAAGGTTGCAAAGCGGTGACATCGTGGGAAAATACAAATCGCTGGTGTTACCATTCGGGTAACTTGTAGTTTCCTGACTTTGAGAGCCTGGTACGAGTTCAGTGATCGAGTTGAACCTGGCAAGATTTGCCTAGTCAAAACTGCCGGAACCCAGATTGTTGAGGTTGATCTTCTTGTCGGATTGCATTGTTTTGAGGGAGATGGGACCGGGTAAAGCAAAGAAGTGGTCTTTAATCTCCGACGAGGAATCTAAAACATCATCCAGATTTGAAGAGGACGAGGAAGTTGATCCATTGTTGCTGTTGTCTTTGCTTGAAACACTTGACAAGGTTTTTTGAGCATTTGATGAATTCTTCTTATAAATCCTACATAACACCCAATCATCCAACTGCTGACATCGTAAGAAAAAGATCAGTAAACCCACGTAAATTTAACCAAGTTGAAAAGTTTAGAATTTGATTTGTAGATAGAGGTGCACGTTAACGTTATCGTTCGAGACATGAAGAAAAGGAAACTTGATTAATATAGTTGGAGAACATGAACATACTTTCGAGGATTAAGAAAGTTGCATGAACAATCACGAAGGACAGTTAAATAGACAATTACCAAGCAGACACATGTTAGTACTAAATCATGTATTCTAGAAACCTTAAAAAAAAGGGCAGTGGCTATTCTTAAGAAAAATGTCAAAATAAAAAGCAATATGAACAAAATCGTGTTTTTCGTGTGCCGGTGGGTGCATGTGTGATGAAGTTAGGATGGAAGTTTGTCGATAAAGGATAGGCTTAGAATGGAGAAGGAAAAGAGTCTCTGGCCCACTTTGGGACCCTGAAGGGCACACAGGGAAAGGATACATCAGTGACATACTAGTATGTCCTCGACATATGACACCATCTCAAACGATCACCTTGACTTAGAGATCATACACTCCTACAGGCAACCTGTAGAATACTGGCAATTAGTAAGTTCCAGGTATGATGGTGGAGACACAACGCCCTAATACACCCTTCTGGCTTCAACGGGCTCTCAACTCTCAGCTTTTCTCTTAGGAACCTTACTCATCAGTATCTACCTTCTTTCCCCATTAGTTCTAATCTCATACAACGGAATTGTTTGGAACAGGCAGTCCTTGACTGTCAAGACTTTCTGATACACAAGATCCTCAAAAGAAGCGAGTGTAGAGCATACTTATCTCTATATTAAGATAGGGTAGTAAACATTCACTCAAACACTCAAAACCTCAGCTTTCAAGAAAGAGAGAACTCAGAGATGAACACTCAAACTCTTATTTATATACTTAACAAAGGGTTACAAAGGTAAAACTACCTAAGAACATACTCATAACTACTTTACAAAAGTAAAGTACAATGGTTCCTACTTTAACAAAAGCTAGCTACTTTTCTAATGTAAACAGTAAAGGAATCTATTTTCCTAAAAGCAAACAGTAACTTAATAAGAAGGAATCCTGGCATAGTACTTGTGAGCTATGACAATTATTCTTTATCAAAAACTCCGAAGAAAACACGACAAAATTGTATGATGGAGGATGGTGCTCACTTTACAACGATAAAGTGTAACATCTCACTCTCGCTGGACCCGAACCTGATATCGACGGTGATATCTGAATCCATGCCCCATGAGGGTAGTGTGCCACATCACTAAACAATTAAAAGTCGGTATAATTTTTTTTGAATCCATAAACATAAAGTACAGAAAATTGTTAACCAAAACGGTTCACTTTGTTTTATAATCATTTGATACAAACAATGAAATCAACAGAACTTTTATTAGCCATTTGGGCCCATTTCAAATTACAAAATACAAACCATATCATTCATTTCCAATTTCCCAAAATTATTACAAACTGAA
>JAOTJB010314951.1:0-15306 GCA_027123815.1 Erythroxylum minutifolium | reverse complement strand
GACCTATTTTGGTGATAATGATTATCTAAGGTAACTAAATTTATGGAGATTATGATTGATGATTTACAGTTGCGTTTCTACTAGGATACGTGAATTTTTTAGGGTTGTATTGTTGTTGTTTTTATGTGGAAAAACGATAAGCACATTGTGACTTGGAAACTAGATTTTTAGGGTATCTCTTTTGACAGTTGATTTTATGAGATTCCATCCACATCTGGCAACTACATTTTCCCCTGGGTTATGTGATTTTTCAATGTTGTCTTCGTTGTTGTTTTGAGCGAAAATCTCTAGCAGTTTTCATTTTTTTGCAAATTTATTACTTGTAACATTTTGGTGATGAAAGTTTATTTTTTTTGGTGATTTTTCTATTGCTATCTGTGGGATGTTCCAGTGACAATATCAAAGGTTCATAACATACTTTTTGGTGGACAACTTCCCATTATTTTTGTTAGCTCAAGGTTTATGTTTAACGATTTTGACGATAACCATATAATATTTCAAAATTCAAATTGGATTTATTTCCTTGTTTAAATAACGGTACATTTTTTAAAAGGAAATAAAATCATAGAAAACTTGCTTCCTTTCCTGCAGGAACCTTTTTAGTAAACTTATCGTATTAACATCTGGAAGGATCTTACTATTTCGAAGAATTAGCTCCAGAAATTTTTGTCTTAATGTTTGAATATTGAAGATTTCATTAGAGATGATATCAAAAAATCATTAGATACATAGTGAACTTAGAATCGAAATGAAGAAATGGCTAGTTGGAGAGAATGTTTACTTAAGGAAGAGCCACTGCATTTACGATATACAAACACAGATATAGACTATTGAAATACTTCAACAAGCATCAGAAGCCATATCCATATTAAACTCCTTGTACCTTAGAAAGTGAAAAATACTCTATCGAGAGATATTATTATTGAAGCTTATGTGAAGCAAAACCTATATTCATTTATTGAGAGCTTGTAGAGGCTAGCAAAATACTACTAATATGGACAGTTGAAGAACTTTGAAAAACATACACTTGTGAGCTTGAAGAGGCTCTTCAAATTACTACTTGGTTTTTATAGTGAAATACTCAAGTTGGATACTTGGGGACTGGATGTAGGCTTTGTTATAAGCCGAACCAGTCTAAATCTACCATGTCAGTCTTTCTCTCTTCTTAACTTTTAAATTTTCGCAATATAGTGTTTGTGTTTTCATTTTGCGAGAGGCTCCTTCGTTTTTATAATAAGCTCCTTCACTTTTAACTTTGCAAGAGGTTTCTTTCAATTAACAGGCTCCTTTCGTTTTTTAAATGATTAACAAGCTCCTTTCATTTTTTAAATGATTAACAGGCTCCTTTCATTTTTTAAATAATTAATAGGCTCCTTTTGTTTTGAGTGTTGACAGGCTCCTTTTATTTTTTAACAATTAACGGACTCCTTCTATTTTCAACATTAACAGGATCCTTTTGAAAGTTGATAGGACCTTTCCATCTATAGACTCATCTCGTTTAGCAGGATCCTATCGAAATAAAAGTAACTTGTATATTTTTTAACACACACAATTCACCCCCCTCTTGTATGTGTTTGCTTTATCATTTGGTATTAGAGATAGGTTTCACATTGATTTTGTTTTATAGCATATGGTAGATCATGGCAAATAACTTGAGAAGCCTCGATGGACAATCTGTCTCAAAGACTCTTTATTTCAATTGAAATAACTATTCTTATTGAAAGGAGAGAATAACCGTTTATCTTCAATATATAGATATCAAAATCTAGAAAGCTATCAAAGCCAAAGCCACAACTCCTACTATTGACGACGTAGAAGTGTGGACTGATGCTGATAGAAGAATTACACAACTGAATGCCAAAGCAAGACATCATCTAATCTGTGCACTTTCTTTATAAGGGTATGAAAAGATATCTTACTGTTCTATAGCAAAAGTAACGTGGTACAAGCTTCATGTCACTTTTGAAGGAACAAACGAGGTAAAGAAACATAAAATAAGTCTTTTAGTGCATCAATACGAAATTATTTGCATGAAATAAATAGAAATAATAGATGAATTCTTTAAACGCTTTAACAACGTCATCGCAGCCTTGAAGAACTTTGGTAAAATATATCCCATTGTTGAGCTTATAACAAAGATCCTAAGATCACTTCCAAAGGAATGAAGACAGAAACTGCAAAGGATCTCAATACAATCTCACTCGATTGGTTAAGAGGAAATTCAATAATCAATGATGCCGAGCTTAGGCGTGATGAAAGATCCTCATACAGAAGAGGAATGGCACTAAAAGCAGTTGACGAATCAAATCCATCAAATGGTGATGAAAGCAACACTGAGTTGCAAATAGATGGAGATGACGAATTCAATGTCATGGTCAAAAAATATACCCACTTCTACAAAAAGGAGCTGATGAAGTAAAGAGAAGAAAATAAGAAAACTGAAAACAACAAGTTCCCATTAACAGGTAAAAGCGAAAATCACAATACACAAAACAATCAAATCATATGTTATCACTGCAAGAAGCCTGGACGCACAAGACTAGAATGTCCTCTTCTTCAAAAGGACAAAGCTGAAAATAGAAAACCTAAAAAGCATGCTATGACTACAGTTTAGTTAGATGAAGATTTTGATAACTTTGAAGAAGAAGAGCCTGAGGAAGTCAACAACGTTTGCTTTATGGTCGAATTAGGAGACAATGAGGGTATTACTTTGACTCTGATATTGAAATTAATAAACTAAGAGATGCATATCATGATTTATATGATCAGTACAAAAAATTAACAGTGCGGTACTTCAAAAAGGTTGAGAAGTCCAAAAATAATGATGAATCTTTAATGAATAAGATTAAATCATTAGAATCTAAGAATAAAGATTTGCCGTCTAAGATTATGTCTCTTGAAAATGACAATAAGCAAAAAGTATCTGAAAAGAAAATTTTGGAACAAAAGCTAAGTTAGTTAGAAAATGCTTTGTCTGAAAATGATTATGTAAAGGTAAAAAAATTAGAAGAAAAAGTTACTACTTTAAAACTTGAAAAGGAGAAATTTGCTAAAAGAATAGTTTCTCTTAAAAAAGATCTTGCTAATTTTGTTAATAGAAGAAATAATCTTGATGCATTACTTAAGACTGGTAAAGGTGTTTTTGACAAGCCGAAATAGGATATATTGAAAACAACAATATTAGGCCATACATAATTTTTGTATTAAATCCAATAGTAGTTATAGCCAAAATAGCAAGAACTTGATAAATGGAAAAAATTATAGTAACTACTATTCATCAGTTTTGTAAGATTATTGTAGTAGACATGGTCATATTAGTCACTCATGTTACTTTTAGAAAATGAAGAAACTATCTCAAATGTATGTTTAGAGTCTGAAAGGTCAAACTACTAATGCTAAAAGACCTAGAAAAATTTGGGTACCTAAAATAAGATAAGACATTATGTAGATATGCTTGATAATGGAGACGAGAGAAAATTAATGGATAGTTGATAGTAGTTGTTCAAGACACATGATAGGTGAAATATCATGTTTCAACTATATTGAAAGGAAAGACGAAGTTAATGTTGTCTTTGCCAACAAAAACAAGGTAAAAGTCACTAGAATTGGTAAAATTGGTGACTCTAACTCTGTTTTTATTGATAATGTTCTTTATATTGATGGATTGAAACATAATTTGCTGAGTGTAAGTTAATTATGTGATAAGGGTTATAGAGTTACTTTTTATGCATCATATTGTGAAATAATTGATAATCTTAATAATAATATTATATTTGTTGGTCCTAGAAATTAGAACATATATTGTGCTCAATTGAAAGATATGTCCTCTCAAAATGGCAAGTGTTTTGTCTCAATAGAAAGGATTCACTTATCTGGCATAGAAGATTTGGACACGCTAGCATAAATGTCTTATCAAAATTGTCCAAAATTGAGCTAGTACGAGGACTACCTGATCTAAATTTTGAGAATAATCAGGTTTATGAAGCTTGTTTAAAAGGAAAACAAATCAGAAGTAATTTCCCTCCTAAAAATGTTGTGTCTATTAACTAACCACTTGAACTTGTACACATGGATTTATTTGGTCCTACTAGGACTTAAAGCTTTGGTGGTAAACATTATGGCTTTATTATATTAGATGATTATTCTAGATTAACATGAGTTTATTTTCTATCAAATAAGGATGATACTTTTGAAGTCTTTGAGAAGTTTTGCAGAAAAATTCAGACTAAAAAAGGATACTGCATTACATTAATTCAGAGTGATCATGGATAAGAATTTGATAACAAAAAATTTGAAGATTTATTTGACGAAAATGGTATAACTTACAACTTTTCATGCCTAAGGTCTTTTCAACTGAATGGAGTTATTATGAGAAAGAACAGGACTCTTGTTGATATGGCGAGAACAATGCCATGAAAACGTGGTCTACTTAATGGTTATTGGGAAAAAGTCATGTCAACTGCCTGTTACTTACTTAACAGGTGCCTTATAAGACCTATTATGAAAAAGAGCCCCTATGAGTTGTGGAAAGGAAGAAAACTGAATGTCGTGTGCTTTCGAACATTTAGTTGCAAGTGTTTCAATCTAAATAATGGAAAAGACAACCTTGGAAAGTTTGATGCAAGATCAGATGAAGTTATTTTTCTAGGCTACAATATCTCTGGTAAATGATTCAGAGTCTATAATAAAATAACAAAGAAGATAAAAGTATTTGATGAGGCACTAACTTTGACAACAGCAGTCGATTTAGATGATGAAGAGCATCCTTTGGTTCCCAAAGTACATTGGAGACTCAAAGTACACTATAGTCCCTTCAGAATTATAAGAAACAAAGCTAGATTTGTCTATGGTAAAGTGGTAAGAAACAAAGCTAGATTTGTAGCTCAAGGTTATATTCAAAAGAAAGGTATTGATTTTGATGAGACTTATGCACCTGTTACTATATTGGAATCAATTGGAATTTTATTAGCCTTTACATGCTATAGAAATTTTAAATTATTCCAAATGGATGTTAAAAGTGCTTTCTTAAATGGATATATTAACGAAGAAGTGTTTCTTAAGCAACCCCCAGGTTTTGAAGATGAAAACCATCTTGATTACATGATGAAGTTAACTAAAGCTCTATATGGTCTAAAGTAAGCTCCTTGAGCACCGTATAAGAGGTTAAGTAACTTTCTACTTGAGAATAAATTAGAAAGAGGAAAGGTAGACAAAACCTCATTTATTAAGAAAAAGGAAAATGATTTAGTCATAGTGAAAATATATGTTGATGACTTAATATTTGGTACTAATAATCCATCCTTCTGTGAAGAATTCTCAACTTTAATGTACCGGGAGTTTGAAATGAGTATGATGGGGGAACTATCTTTCTTTCAGGTTGCAAATCAAGTAAATAGAAAAAGGAATCTTTATTAGCCAAGACAAATACACAAACGAACTCATCAAGAAATATCATTTTGTGAATGCCAAATTGACGAGTACTCCTATATATTGGAACTAAACTTGATAAGGATGAAGAAAGCACAGCTACGGATAAGACAAAATATAGAAGAATGATTGGGTCAATACTATATCTAAAAAGCTCAAAACCAGACATTATGCTTAGTGTGTGTCTTTGCGCACGCTTTTAATCAAACCCAAAAGAAAGTCACCTTTAAGCAGTCAAAATGATCTTTCGATATCTTAGCATAACTATGGATTTTGGACTAATGTAACCAAAAGCTGATTCATTTGACATAGTTGGCTATGATGTAGATTCTATAGGTGACAAAGTCAATCGAAAAGGCACAAGTGATCTCTGTCAATTTCTTAGATGATGTTTAGTTTCTTGGTCTTACAAGAAGTAAAATTGCACAGCGCTTTCAAAGAATAAAGTGAAATATATAGCAGTTTCTAACTGTTATGCTTAAATAATATGGATGAAACATTATCTCCAGGATTTTTCTCTGAACTTTAACCATATTCCTATATTATTTGATAATATAAGTGCTATATATCTCTTTAAAAATCTTGTGCATCATTCTACGACTAATCATATAGAAATCAAACATCATTTTCTTAGAGATCATATTTTAGAAGGAACCATTGATCTTTTACATGTTAATACTGAAAATCAAGTAGTTAATATCTTTACTAAGCCTCTGTCTGAAGATAGATTTTGTGTGTTAAGAAAAAAGCTTGGTATGTGCAGATTCTCTGATATTATTTTGGTATAATTATTCTATGCTACCTCTCTTTGCAGATATTAGCAGGCTCCTTCTAATCTGATACTTTAGAAGCCTCCTCTTAGTTTGGTAGGATCCTTCTAGTTTAGAAGGCCCCTCTTATTTTATAAGACTCCTCTCGATTTGATAAAGTAGAATACACGTGTCTTAAAAAGGAAGTTATTCATGGCATCGTTTCAACTTTTTAAAACATGCGTTGTTCTTCCAACTATCTATACGTGTCTAATAGAAAATACACAAATGATCACACTTCCTCTATTGGCGTGTACGACTGCTCATCCTCTCACGAGATCAACGCTCAAGAATCACTTAGGCTATGTTTGGTAGGACGTAATGTTTTTAGTGGAATGGAATGTAAATGGATATAATATTAGAAAATTGTTATTCGGGAGGAATGGAAGGTGATAATGTAATATAATGAAATATTGTTTGGATGAAGGGTTGATAATGTATTATAGTGTAAAGTTGTTTATCATTTTACATTTCATCCTAAACCCCCCCAAATCGGAGGATTTTCATTTTTATTGTTTAGGATGAAATAGGATGTAATATGAAACCCTCCTCTTCCATCTCATTCCATTTCATTATATTATAAACCCTCCTCTCAAATGATGGAATAATATTCCATTCCATTAATAAACCCTAAGCCAAACATAGCCATAGTATACCTTAAGCAGACTTCTTTCTATTACTCATATTTGTCATTCTCAGAAGTGCCACTGTTTCCTCTCTGTACCTTAATCCTCTGCTTTCTCTCTGTTTCTTCCTAAATCTCTTAAACCTCATAAGCTTACCTATAATGGCATGAACGAAATCAAAGGGACAGGAAAAACCTTGACTTCAACTTCTAGCCATAGTGAAACTCCTCGTCATAAACAAACTCTTGTTTCTGAGTCCTCATCTCTATCTCTAATAGTAGGATCTCTGAACTCCCCTACTGAACCTATTCCTGTCTCATCTAAGCCCTAAGCTTCAGAAACACCCATTTAAGAGACTCCAGAAGACAGAAAAAGGAAGATTTTTGCCATATTATCTCTGGAATCAAATTCTGATTTCTCTTCCAATTATAAAGAAGCAACAATAAAAAATCAGTATGTTTCTGACTCTGGAGATGTAGAAAAAGGAGAGGAAGAAGAAAAAGAAGAAGAGAAAGAAAAAGAAGTAGAGGAAGAACCTTTTAGTAAGGGAGCGCTGATGAAAAAGGTGAGATTTCACATAGGGCTGGCAAAAAATCGGTTTCAAACTAAACCAGTTCTGGATAATTTGAACGAAGGTAAAAATTTCATGACCCTAAACCAGTTTGAAACCATTTTTTTACCAAGCTGATTCGGAACCGAACCAAATTGGAAAACACCCAACCCAGTTCAGAATCAATTTGTCCAATTTTAACTAACAGCAAAGGGCCATTAAATTGCACCATCTTCTTCCCATCTCATTTTCTCTGTAAAACCAATCAAAAAATTATAACAAAGAAAGCTAAATTATGGTTGTCTAGTTGAAGTTCAAACCAAACAAATGGTAAGTTTACAACCAAATTCAAAAAACAAAAATACAACCACCAAATTCAAAATCTCCAACAAAATTATAGCAAGAAGCCACAAAGGCATAAATAGTACACCAAATCCAAAACTAGTAAACCACATTGTTCATACTACAAATTCAAACCAAATAAAACATGCAAGAAATAACAAATCCTTCTTCATCAAACTCATCATATCTCACTCTTCATGTCCCAAAGACTCCATGATGTGAGGAAAAAAAAACAAAAGATGACACAAGTTAACTAACATGTATATAACAATCAAAACTTAATACAATAAATTAGAATAAAGTTATGATTTTTTTGAAACGATGATTTTTTTGCCTTTTTAAATTCAGATCGGTAATTTTAATCAGTTTTAAATGTTCGGTACTGATCAATTTTAAAAAGTTGGACATTTTTTCCGATTAGGTCAACCCAGATCCAGATTTGATTTTAATTCAGACAAAAATCGGTCAACTCGGTTTAAATTCGATTAAAAAATTCTAACCCGTATCTGATTTTTTTGAATCAGACCAGGTCGAGTTATCAATTCGGACGAAATTTTGCCAGGTCTAACTTTAATCACTTTAAATTTGTGAACGATAAATATCTTTTGATAATATAAAATGAAATTTATACATTTATGAATTCCAAGCATGTAAAAAAGCATTAAGTAATCTTAATACATATATGCATATGTATAAATGTTAAAGGATGTAATAACTAAATGAGATTAAATATCATAAACAGTGACTTGAATCTACTTTCTATATATATTTAAACGGATTAAATATGTTGGACTCATGTGAATTGGCATATTATCAATATACCTCTTTACTTCATAAAACTATTAATAATTCTCTTATAGTTTTGATTTATAACACTCGTACCCTTTGTCATCAACTTTCGCTAAAAACTCTCATTGTAGACTCCAAAATTGCATCGTTTTTAATACGTGGTCATTTAGAGTTCATAACAAAAGTTGATAGCAGGGAGATATATGTCATAAAACCAAAATTATAGAGGGTTATTGATAATTTTTGGAAGTCAGGTGATATATGGATAATATGTCAAACTATACGGGTCCAATAAATTTTACTCTCTTTAAACAAAAGTTATTTCACAATGATATTATGAAATGAAAAGCTTTTGAGGTTTTACTCCTCCTTTGTATTTTTTTCTCTTTCAGTAATAAATTCATATTTATATCATAAAAAAAAGTAGGTTTTGATGCTTTTTAGATAAATGACAAAACTTGTAACCAATCTAATTTTTAATATTTTTATTGTATATGATACCAAGCAATTATTAAATATATTAATATTTTTGTCAGTCTAATTAATTTTTTTTGTACTAATTGAACTTCTTTAATATTTTCTTTCTTTTTTTTAACTTTTGAATTCTTGTCTTCCACTCTATTAAGTTAAATTTACATCATTAAAACAAAATGAGAACTTGTTATTGCTTCAGGAAGAATTTAACCGACTTAGTTATTAATATTTTACATATTTAATATTAGATTACTATTGAACTTATTTATGCTTTCCTTTCTGTAGTTAAAAATCTTTATAGCAATTTAAATCTATTCAATTATTTTTATAGGCATGTATAAGGTAAAAAGAGGTAACAAATTTACATGTGAATATTAAAGTTAAATTATTCAGAATAACTCTTTTCTTTTTCTTTTTCTTTTTTAACTCTTGAGCTCTTTCACTTTATAAATGTGTGCTTATACCATAAAAAGAAATTAAAATATTTTTATTTCATAAGATATATGGTTGAGACTTTTAATGATTTTTATTCTTAATAATTTATTATGTTATTATTAAATTATCTATATTTTTATGTCATTGAAAATGTATATACTAATTAAATTTTTTTGGTTAATTTAGAGGCAGGTAGGAGGTCCATATAACTCTTTTAATTTTCTTCCTCTGTTATGACTTTTGTAAATTGGCAAGAATTTCATCCAATTTGATTCTTAACGTTACTATCGTAGTTAATATCAAGTAATTGTTGATTTTATTTTTTAATTTTTTTGCATTGTTAAAAAGTCTTGGTACTAAGTGAATTTCTTCGATTATTTTTGATGAAGTAAAGAGGTGATAAATTTATATATATGCATTTATTAAAGTTAATAAACTATTTAGATAACTCTATTCTTCCTCTACTCTTAATTTCAAATAAAAGCTTTTTAAGTCTACTTCTTAATATTTTTTAATCATATTTAATTTAGAATGATTATTAAACTATTTGATTCCGTAATTATTTTCAGGAGGCATCTAAGATAAAAAGAGGTGACAAAATTTGAAGTATAATTTCAAGACCTTGTAGCTGTTGGTAATAGTTGAAACAATAGCATACTTGAGGAAGATTTAGCATGTTATGATGTTTAAGCGTGGTATAAGTGCATATTGTTGATTCGTTAAAATATATTTCCATATAAAAAAGAAATTTTGAATCTCTCTTATCATTATGAATACATTTGTATTGAATTGTGAAGATTCAAAAGATTGGTGAATGTACTTAATCAACTTACTATAATTGTTTCCTACCAAGACAACTCTTCTTTTATTTGCGTTGGGTCGATGAAACAAACCTAGCCCCTTAAATATTCCACTGTAACCCAATCTCCCCAATACATCATAGGAGTTACTCAAATTCATCAGTCATAGAAACCAAACCTAGAGAAAGCCCAAAAGAATTGAAATAATTGTTTTGGTAATAATAGTATGATATAGGTGCATTAGGTTGGTTTCCAATTTCCTCAATGTTTGCTTACACCTCTGCAAGGTGATGGTGGTGTAAAGAGCACTAGCCAAAAGTATGTATACGAAGATGATGACCCTACATAGCTCTCTGATCAGAGGAACAAGTATGAAATGAGACGGTGAATAGAAAAAATATTTACAATATGTATGTTGTGGTGCCCTTGAGCTTTGTTGATTTTACGTATGAACTTAGGCTCATTTGACTTCTATCAATATCGTTGGCCCTATCACTTATCTTCCTCCAAAGTGTCAATCTGACAATGCCTAGCTAAGAGGCATTAATACAAATGTACACTGCATCAAAAAGTGTTTTAGGAAACAAACAAAAGTGTTATTATAAGTATAATTATAGTCGCCTTTGGTTTAAGGCAATATAATTCATATCGTTACAAGAAGTGGCGCTGCAATAAGTACAAGGAAACCTTATTTTTTGACTAGGCAACAAAATAAAAAATGTTGCTTTAAGTTTTGACTAAGGCAACACATTAGCTTCAAACTATAGCAACAATATTAAATAGATATTGCAACACTTTTAAGTCTTTATAAGGTAACAGAGTGAATATTTTTAGGCAATAATTTGTAATAATAAAATAAATATTTTATTCTTTTGTTACCAATATTATTTAATCAAGCTCTTCTTATTATGTAGGCAACATCTATATTGACATTAAAAGAAAAAGATAAATATTAATGTATGTCTTAATTACGTACGTACTATCAAAGGTAAATTAACGATAAAAAAACGACATTCATATATAATATATAGTCCATAAGGACTTGTAAAATTCAATCTTTTAATATATTCAAAATACGAAAGCAAAAAATCACTAGCTAAAATATCCATCTACAATATCGTCTGCCATTGCATATGGAATATAAGTAAATTAATCTAAATACTAAACAAAACTAATAAGCATGGGTGATCGAAAATTCTTCACCAAGTACCTCCTTGTCTACTCCTAATCATCACTATCCTACAGAAAGAGAGAGAAAGAAACAAGAAGTAATTAGAATTGTAAAACTTTTATGCTCACAAATAAGTTGATATATGTAAAAAATGAAATACTAACTACTTTATTGTGACGTTAATTTAATCAAGACAAATAATATAGTCCAAAAACTAACAACATAATGATTCAGTTTTTTTTATGAATAAATTCAGAAAGCATGAACATAAGCAGTTAATTTTAAAAAAAAAGATAAGAAGATGATATACAAAAGCACTGAATTAAGGAAATTTGTTACTTGATATTCTTCACGTTGATATGTATGGTTTGGAGGAATAGAAGATTCCTTTCTTGATTGACTAGGTGTAATCAATTTACAAAGCATGTCTATGTCAGTGATGTTATCTTGCCCAAGCTGAGATTAAATGAGGGAGAACATTTGTTTCATCATTTCTTCTCTATTAGCTTAATCTTGTTCTAGTTGTCTTTTCTTTTCCACACTTTCAACTTTCTCTTGTTCTAATTCCTTTCTTATTCTGTCGTTTTCAACTTTTACTTTTTGGTTCATCTCTTCTTCTAATGCATTCTTAATAGACTACAAATACTCATTAGGAACTTTGTACAAGGCTTTACTTACCATATTTTTTTCTTTTATAGTAGATGCTTTCACACTCCTTCCAAAAAGTTTATTATGGCCAAGCCTTATCACCTCTAAATCAGTCACAACTTTAACAAGATTTTCACTATCATTTTCCTTTTGCACTTCTTTAATGCGAGCCTACAAAAGAAAATTTGCAATCATAGTAATGAATGCAAGCACCATATATGATTACAAAAAACCTTGTATAATTCCAATTATACTAGAAATAACTCATTTTGACAAGAAGAACAAATCAATAATATAAAAAATAAATAAAATGGAATTAGAAACACATGAAATAAGTAGTAAAATTGGGCACCTAAAGAAAAGTAGAAACAATATAGAAAATTATTACAAAACCAGCATTACTCAGGATTTTCTCTCTTATAGCTTCAGTAGATTGCTTGTACACTCTTCCAGGATTTATGTTATAAGTTGCAATATAATTTTCAGCATTAGGGAGTGGAGTTTTATCTTCTCTTTCATTTTGCTATCCAAGAAAACAATTGTTAATTACAATTTAGAAATAATTTAGAAAATTAAAACAATTTCTTAATAGATTATAACTCATTAGAGAACTTACCAACTTAGCATAAATAATTGCAAAGCTCTTAGGACCAGTTGTGTTCATTTCAATTTTTTGTTTTCTATTTTGAGTATTTGCTTAAGCAATTTTCTACATATTAAATTATTATATTAGTTAGATATCATGTAACTAATTTGTAAAAAGTAATAATAATTATCATACCTTCAAATGTGGGTGGTTCCAATAATGAGATCCTTAAGACTTCTTTGCTTATATAGTTAAAATGATTGGCCATTCTTTCTATATCTGTCATATACTGTTTGAAATGTTTTTGCTTCACTCTACACTTGTAAATTCTCCATACATTTCCAACAGTTTTCAAAGTTCATTTTTTCCTTCTAATGGTAGAATATATCTCTTCTGCTGTTTAATAAATACTCATTTAAATGTCATAAATCAAAATTGAAAGGAGCATTAAGATAATAATTTCTTACGTTAACATATTCTCAAATAGGTTCTTTGGGAATCTGTCACCAATTAACATGGTTTAGAGGTGCAAGATTTTGTTTACGAGCTACAGTTTCAATAAAAGTGTGAATTCATTCAACATCTTCTCATCTGGACCAATCGCCTGATTAAGAGCATTGAAAAAATTGGTTTGCATTATTCTATGGATCTTGCATCAACATTCTTAAGCAAACTTGGACCTCTCCTGTTCTTCTTCACAAATTCTATATTTAAAACAATTATTAATGTTAGTATACAAAAGAGAAATTTTTTTAAAATAGTAAACTATATTATTACCTTTGGATTGTGTTGTACCAATTTTTTCCATATTCATGCTTATATCATATCCATTTCCTTCTACTACATCTTCATATTGTTCAAATTGTCGTTCCATTATTTTAGTTATTAATTTTTTCCACAACAAAAAAGTAGAATCTTCTTCAACAATCTCTTCCTGTGCTTCATCTTCTACTACTTTTTCATATATTTCATCCCCTCCACTTACTTGTTCCATTTGTGGTTGTTCCTCAACAAGTTTTTTTTGTTCTTTCCTCCTTAAAAAGTCAGTAATACTACCTGAAGGATATAAAGGTTATAGTCTACCATTCTTCTTACACGATTGGTCCTTTCCTTTTTACTAAAATTTGTCACAATGAAAACTAGTGGAAAGAAAAATAAATTTAACAGTAGGATAATCACATATATATGGAAACTATATGCACACCAACTTTAACATTAGAATAATCACATATATATTACTAAAGCAAATGAAAAACATGTACCTTTTCTTTAATAAATTGGGATTGGTCTTCACTATTTTCCAAATGCTCTTCCTCTCTAAAATGCTCTTCCTCTCTATGTGACAGATAAGATGAATCTTTTAGTTTATAAGCACGAGTCTTCTTTTGATGCTTTCTTATAAAATTAGCCATAGACCATGGTCCAAAAAATTTGATTGCAAATGTTTGCTTCTTTCCTTTTTTCATTGTGAAGACCTATAACAATAAAGAATATTGTTGTTAATAACCATATATAAATAATTAGATTAGTAAAGTATATTTAAACATCTAGTAACAAAAGTTAACTTTTTAATAGAGAAAGAAAATAAATAAGGACATTTTATAACAAACTATTGATCAATATCCATTCAATCCTAGTTAATGTCATCAAAGTCTGAATCATTTTCATCATCATCGTCTTCTATTTCTATATCTAAGATATTTAGAGGAATGTCAAATAAGTCTGCAGAGAAATCTTCTTTAGACCAATTAAGGTCCACGTCACTATTATTTCTAAAGAAATAATTGACATAATCATTTGATTCTCCCCAATATATTTCTTCAACATTTTCATTATCATCCAAAGGTACATCAAGTAGATACTTAAGTACCTTCTTCTCCACGTAACGACAATCTTCCTCAAAATAATCAGTTACATAAAACACTTGTTGAATTTTACTTCCCAATATAAAAGGATCCTCTATATAACATAACTTTTTAAATTTTACTGGAGTAGACCTATAATCGTCTTTCCCCTCTTGATACCAATAACACTACACTAAACTATCCCCAGTAATCCACTTCAATAATTTCCTCTATTGCTCTCTAGTAATTCACATTTCCAAGCGTTGGATTTCAGTCTCTAGAACTTGCAAAACTTGGAGTTAATATTGTCAAATAAACTCCACTATTTTGACTCTTACACGCATCTCATTTTTTAGTCATAAACTTGTATCCATTAATAACATAACCTGAATGTTTCTTTGACACATTGTTAAGGCCTTTGGACAACCAACGAATATGACTTAGGGTGTCATTACAAGATATCATCTTATCTCAAAACCATTGAAGAAACGTATTGTAATGATCTTGTGCCTTTGCCATCAACTTCTTTTATTACTTGTCTATTTCAATTTGTGATGTTCCATAAAAAGAATGATATATGTTAATTATTATAATGGGAATAAAAAATTGATCTTACCCTGCGTTTGGTTAGTGTCCTCAGAGGTGAGGACGGTGGACAAGGACGCAAAAGTTCTGTCCTTCGTCCTGTTTGCTTGCTGTCCTCACTTATTTTTGTTCCGTCTTCAGAGGACGAGGACAGAAATTTTTGTTCCTTCCAAAACTGAGGTACAGAAATTCTTGTCCGAAGGACAAGATCAAGAAAAGA
>JAOTJB010314939.1:0-15306 GCA_027123815.1 Erythroxylum minutifolium | reverse complement strand
TTGGCCCACCAATCAGCTACAGGGAATGACAACACAGTCATTTTACATTCAACTCTTCTGGACAGGGCATCAGCTCCTTGGCCCACCAATCAGCTACAGGGAATGACAACACAGTCATTTTACATTCAACTCTTCTGGACAGGGCATCAGCTCCCTGGTTTTCTTTCATACTCATTCTTGTAATCGTAGCCAAGAAGTTTTAGTAACCATCTTGCTTGGGCTGGTGTAGTTATTTACTGCTCCAAGAGAAACTTCAAGCTTCGTTGGTCCATACGAACTAGGAAGGGTCGTCTTAAAAGGTAGGGTCGTCACTTCCGGACGGCTTTAACGATAGCTAACATTTCTTTCTCATAAGTGGAGAGTTGTAATGCTGCACCTTTTAAGGCCTCGCTATAATATGCAATCGGGCGGTCTTCTTGAGACAATATTGCTCCAATTCCGAAAACCGCTCGCTTTGCTTTCAACAATAAATTCCTTGGAGAAGTCAGGGAGAGCCAGAATTGGTGGAGAAGATAAGGCTGTTTTCAGTTGCTCGAAGGTTCTAGCTGTCTCTGTATTCCAAGAGAATCCAGCTTTTGTTAATAGCTGAGTAAAGGGAAAAGTGATACCTCTAAAGTGTTTGATAAAATTGTGGTAGTATCCTGCGAGGCCTAGAAATCCTCTGACACCCCTTGCTGTTGTCGGCTCCGGCCACTCGAGTACTGCTTGGATTTTTTTCAGATCCACCGCCACTCATTATTCTGATATCACATGGCCAAGATAATCAACCTCCATAACACCAAACTGACACTTACTATCTTTTGCAAACAACTGATGCTTCTCTAATATTTGAAGGACAATTTCCAAGTGCTCAAGGTGGGCTGTCCAAGTCCTGCTATAAATTAAAATATCATAAAAAATTACAAGAATGTGTTTTCTCAAGTAAGGACGAAATATTTCATTCATCAAGGCTTGAAAGGTGGATGGAGCATTTGTGAGACCAAATGGCATAAAAACGAATTCGTAGTGCCCTTCATGTGTCCGAAAAGTTATTTTGTGGATGTCCTCATTTTGAGCTCGGATCTGGTGATACCCAGATCTTAAGTCAAGTTTAGAATAAAATCTAGATCCGTGTAATTCGTCCAATAACTCATCAATAACGGGAATCAGAAACTTGTCCTTGGTGGTTACTTTGTTGAGTGCTCGGTAATCAACGCAAAATCGCCAACTTCCATCCAATTTCTTTACAAGCAGTACTGGCGAAGAGAATGGGCTACGGCTTGGTCGAATCAACCCAGTGGTGAGGAGTTCTTGGACCATCTTTTCGATTTCAGTCTTTTGATAAAAAGGGTAACAGTAGGGTCAAATCGAGATAGGTTTGATGTTTGGAAGGAGTGGTATGTGGTGGTCATGGCTTCTTTCTGGTGGTAACTGTTTTGGTTCTTTGAAGACTTGGTGGTAAGTCAGAAGTAAGTTTTGTATTTTGGTGGGGTGAGCTTTCTGGCCTAGGGCAGCATGTAGGATATTTGGAGAGTTTTGCTCAAGGGATGATACATATAACCACAAACTAGAACCAAACATTAAATTGCATTCCTTACTGGAGAAGGGTTCGAATTTATCAGACTTGATGCCTTGCAAGACCACTGATTGCCCATTATCGTGGATCACCATAGTCAGCTTTCTATAATCGGTCTGAATTGGTCCCAGTGTAGCCAACCATTACACCCCAACACTACTGGACACGCTGCAACAGGTAGGATATAGAAGTCAACCATGCTTTAGTATTCTTGCACAGAAAAACTTACCCCCTTATAGATTCCTTTGCATGTGAATTGTTCTCAATTTGCCACCATCACCTTCAACTGCTCATCCTTTTTCACTATCAGTCCGCATTGCTTCGCTAAATTTTGATCTACAAAATTGCGGGTACTACCGCTGTCTACTAAGATCGTCACATCCCGCTGTCTACCAGGTTTGAGGATGATTGGTTCCTTCGATGGCGTGGAGAGATACTTCTGGAATGGCTTCTTCTGCTTCCGAACCTGTATCTGAACAATCCTCCACCACCACATTCTCGATAGCAAATAGCTGAAGTTTGGTACACCGATGACCAAGCGCATATTTCTCGTCGCAATAATAGCACAAGCCTTTCTCTCTCCGGTCCTTCACTTCTTGACTTGTAATACGTCAAAAAGGTGCAGTGGTTCCACTACTGGAGGCAAGTTTAGAACTTGGGGCAGGTCCTAGAAGACCTGGGTTTGGATGGCTTTTGTTTGTCCATGATGGCTTGGATGCTGGAATAGTTTTCTTTTGAAGATTTAATTTTTCTTCTACTACTCTTGCCATTCCAATCGCACTCATTAAGGAGCAAGGTTGCTTGAGCTTAACCTCCAGTCGGGTGTCATCTCGGAGTCCTGCAATGAAAGAACTCACCAAAAAGGTCTCAGGTAAATTGTCGAGGCGATCCGACAATCTTTCGAAGGTCTCCTAGTATTCTATTAGTGTTGCGGTCTGTCGTAGACGTGTGAGAGCTTCTCCTGGATCCTCATACTCTGTAGGACCGAATCTTTTGATAACTGCTCGAGCAAATTCTTCCCATGAAATTGGTCCTGTGAATTTAGTGAACCACCGGTGCCATTGCAAGGTAATTCCTTCTAAATGGAATGAGGCGATATAAACTTGGTCCTGAGGTGGTACGTCCTTGTATGAGAAATACTGTTCGGCCTTGGAGGACCATCCTTGTAGGTCAGTGCCATCAAACTTGGGAAAATGGAGTTTCATGTGTTGTCTGTTGCCTTGGGTGGTCAGTGTGGAATTCTGCGGGTTCTGGGGGTTGTAGGTCTGATGTGGGATTGACCCTTGAGAGATCTAGGGATTGCTTGGTTGGTGATGTTGAGAGGTGCTAGAGCTTCCTAAATTTCAGAAGGCAAATGGGTTCTCATCTTGTGTTGCGTGTGGAGGGTGGAGGGTCGTTTCAATGTTTTGTATCTTGGTCATGATGGTTTCGAGTGTGGAATGGAGTTGGTGGATACTGGACTCATGTCGTCCCAATATCTCTTGAGTCTCGTTTCGAAACTCAGCGTTGGATTGATTTCGAGTATTCATTTGAGCCGTAACCTGGCTCTGATACCACTGATAAAGAGAATTTGTTGAATAGAAGAACAGAGAAGGCAGAGTCTCGAAGCAGTAAAAATATTCCTTTTCTATTCCCTTGTCTCAATCTGACTTATATCAGCCCAAGATCAGTGAGATGCATTTTAACGGAAACAACAGAAACAAGTAGTAGCTTAACCACTTAACAACTGGAATTTGAAATGGCAATAAAATAGGACAACTAGAACGTGAATAATACTCCTAATATCAAGCAAAAGTTCATGGATATCTGATAGCATGATGCACGACTTCAACTCCATAATTTGCTGACTGTACCAACCCAGTAACCCATGTTGACTGCGTCCATGGAAGCCTTAAGTCTCTCTTGCAGTACGTGATCATGCTAACTGTCTCTCATCATATACCTGGATTGAGGTCGACCCATCATGCAACGCTCCCTCATAAGATATTGGTGGGTTCTTCAAGCAGGAAAAAAAGACAAACCTAACATACGAGGAACAACAATTAAAGTAAGAAGGAGCAGATGCATGCAACCAGAACGAACATTCATTATCTTTAGAGTTCTACCTTTCTGGGAATACATGAGAAACTCAAGTCCAAGTCACCGGTGATCAGCAGGCTCTCTTCGACCGACCACTGCATTAGCAACTAATAGCACTCCAAGTCCAAGTCCAACTCTAAGTCGCTCGAGGAATTGTGTGCAGGTCGATTATAAGCACCATAGTTGCGAGAGAGGAAGTTATGTTCCCAACATGAGTGCCCATTCTTGGTAGATCAATGAACAATCTAGCGATTCTTGCAGACGCATGTGCATGAAGAGTTACTGATATATAAGTCTTTACCAAGCCAAGATAGAGGGATAACTCATCCCTCCTACCTTACGATGACGCACTCTCATCATTCCTTTTTTCTTTTTTTCATTTTTGTGTAGGGTTTTCATGAATAATGTTAAATTTAGTAAATTTTCTTTTAAAAATTTTTATCAATTTAAATTATTAAAATATTGTGAAGTATTTAAAATAAATAAATTTTATCAATTTTGTCGAATTAATTTAAGATATATCATTAGTGTTGATAATTTATCAGATCAACTTAATTAAGTTCAAAAAAATTTAAGTTCAAATCTGTATCGTGTTAAACGTAATTTGGTATGATAATGTCTAAATGTAGACTTTAATTAATTCAATCAAGTCGAAACTAATTTACTTTTATTAAAAATAATTATTAAAATTTGAAATGGATAACCATAAAAATAATGTGATGTACACAACAACGAAAATAATTATTAAAATAATTTATTAAATACTTATTTATTGGAACTGTTTCTATATCTTGCACCTTTTCATATACAGTAGAAAATTGAAATAGAGATATTGTCCTTCTCTTTTGTGGACGGAGCAAGAAATGGCTTATGCTGCTTTTTCCTCTTTATTCTGTAAAAGTTTGTACGATAACCCGAGTAAGCTTTATTAACTAGTGAATAGGATGACAACGAGGAATTGTAATCTAACTATCCAACGTCCTCCTCTTCTTGCTTCGCTAATATGTTTATGCAACTAGTACGTGGGTGTGTGCACGCATGGGGACACTATATATGGGTGGTGCAGGCAGTGGGACACATAAGGGAGGACTGGGTCTTTGCTGGTTGCTATTGGTTGCTGAAAGAGTCGTGTAGCAGTGGAAGGATATTTCTTTATTGTTAGTTTAACGTAGTGGAAGGATATTCCTTTATTGTTACTTTCACGTTGTTAGTGCTTCCCTATCCTTGAGGCATGTTGTTTAACTTTCTAGGTTTAGTGGGTTATAAAATATAGCCAATAGGTTGTTCTTGATTATGCAGATAATAATAAAAAACTCCTTCCAACTTTGTCTCTTATTCTCTTCTTTCCTAATTCTCCGCGATTGACAGTAAATTACATATCATCTGGTATCAGAGCCCAGGTTATACCATGGACACCAGAGGAAAGTCTAACGTTGAGTTCCGCAATGAGGTTAATGAAGCTTTGGCTAGACACAAATCTAACTTTGATCAGGTGCATGGCACCCTACAAATTATATTAACTGAGTTGCAAGCCTTGCGAGTTTCCAGGAGTCCAAGACTGAATCATCAGGATTCAAACCCATTTGCTCCTGCTGAATCTTCAGGCCCCAACTCTGGACCCCAACAACTCTCACTTAAACTGAATTTTCCGAAGTTCAACGGGGAAGATCCCATGGGGTGGATTTGCAAATCTGAGCAGTACTTTGACTACAACAATATTCCACTTGATCAACGAGTGCCGCTTGCCTCCTTCCATCTGGAAGGAATTGCCTTGCAATGGCATCGATGGATGATCAAATTCCGGAAATAGTTAACATGGGAGGAGCTAACCAAAGCCATTCTTTATCAATTTGGTCCAACTGACTTTGAAGACCCCTCCGAAGGTCTTTCAAGACTTCGACAAACTACTACCATCGCGGCCTACCAAGAAGAGTTTGAAAAACTCTCCCATCAAGTCGATGGCCTACCGGAACCCTTCCTCATTGGTTGTTTTATTGTTGGTCTACGAGATGACATCTGCTTAGACGTCAAGATCAAACACCCAATCACGCTATCGGAAACCATGGGAGTAGCAAGGCTAATTGAAGAACGAAATCAACTACAAAAGAAGGTGACAGCACCTTACCAGGCCCAACCAGCTGCAGCAACAGCAAAAACAAGTGTAAGCACTACCGTGGGGGTACTTAGACCTGCACCAAACTTGCGGCAAAACATGAACCTAACACCAAATATTCGACGGATTTCCCACCAGGAAGCACGAGAGAGGCGCGAAAAAGGTTTATGTTATTATTGCGACGAGAAGTTCATTCCGGGTCAGCATTACGAACGACCCCAATTGTTCATGATTATTGATACGAATGAACAAAATTCTGAAGAAAAATTTGAGGTACTACAAGCAGCAAGCAACCAAGAAGCTATTCCTGAAATTTCTTTTCATGCAATTGCAGGTACAACCCATCCTCAAACCCTTCGGGTGATGGGAAAATTAAAAAGTAAAGAGGTCATAGTCTTGATAGATGGTGGAAGCACGCACAATTTCATTGACCAATCCATAGTCCAAAAATATGGGCTACCCGTGGTTCCTAATAGAAAAATCCAGGTGACAGTAGCTAATGGAGAGAAAATAGAGTGTATGGGGTTGTGCCCATCGCTCAGCATCGTCATACAAGGACAAATTATTACAGCAGACTACTTTATTCTTCCAGTAGCAGCGTGCCCAGTAGTGTTGGGAGTACAGTGGCTTGCGACACTAGGCTCGGTGGAGACAGATTATAATAAGCTAACCATGTCTTTCAAAAAAGATGGGAACTTGTACGTTTTTCAAGGGTTGAAGCAATCAGAACTACAAGTCTTAACGAAGAAGGAGTTTAATACTATGTATGTCTCTAGTCAATTCTTTGCTATGATTCTAGTGGACCCCACTACCCAATCAAATCCACAACCATTTAAAATAGCTCAACTCTTATCCAACTTCTCTCACATTTTCAACTCTCTTGAGTCCTTACCACCTAAACGATCTCATGACCATCGGATTACGTTGCAACCCAATGCACAGCCTGTCAGTGTACAACCCTACCAATATCCGTATTATCAAAAGACAGAGATCGAACGCATGGTGAAGGAGCTCCTATAAGTAGGGTTCATACGACCCAGCCATAGTCCGTTCTCTTCACCGGTCTTATAGGTCAGGAAAGTAGATGGGATTGACGTTTCTGTATAGACTATCGGGCTCTGAATGATATCACCATCAAGGATAAATATCCCATTCCAGTCATCGATGAACTTCTCGACGAATTACATGGAGCAAAATTTTTCTCCAAACTTGATCTTCGTGCTGGATATCACTAAATCAGAATACATGAAGATGACATTCCGAAGACGGCATTTCGGACACATGAAGGCCACTAGGAATTTGTCGTAATGCCATTTGGTCTCACCAATGCACCTGTAACCTTCCAAGGGCTTATGAACGATCTATTTCGCCCTCACCTTCAGAAATTCATTCTTGTCTTCTTCGACGACATCTTGGTGTATTCGAAGTCTTGGGATGACCATCTAAGCCATCTACACACTGTTTTGACAATTTTGTCTACTAACAGTTTATTTGCAAAAGAATCTAAATGTAGGTTTGGGGTTTCTTTGATTGATTATTTAGGCCACATCATATCCGAACAGGGAGTTTCTATTGATCCGTCTAAAATTGCAGCGGTTCTTAACTAGCCAACTCCAACCATGATTAAAGGAGTATGAGGATTTTTGGGGTTAGCTGGATATTACCAAAAATTTATTCGGCATTTTGGTGCCATTGCTGCTCCCCTCCATCAGCTATTATCAAAAGATGGGTTTGAGTGGAACGACATGATAGAGAAGGCATAACATCCCCTCCCGTATTGGCCTTACCAGATTTCACACAACCATTCGTCATTGAGTGTGATGCTTGCGGAATTGGCATTGGCACTGTGCTCTCTCAACACAACCGTCCCATAGCCTACTTCAGTTCAGCTCTTAAAAGTTCAGCTCTAACCCTCTCAACGTATGAAAAAGAGATGATAGTAATTGTAAAATTAATTAAGAAGTGGAAACCCTATTTGCTTGGCAAGCCTTTCACTGTGCGAACAGATCAAAAAAATCTCAAATATTTGTTGGAGCAACGCATTACTACACCAGCTTAAACACGTTGGCAACCAAAAATTATGGGCTATGAATATGTTATCGAGTACAAAAAAGGAATTGACAATCAAGCGGCTGATTCTCTCTCACGGGTAATAGAATTTCAATTTATGTCAATTTCTATTATGTTGATTGGTGGCAGAAACTTCAAACTGAAGTGGCAAATGATTCATTCTTTAAGAACTTGGTCGATGGAACAACTCATACTAGTGAGTTTTTATGCCGAGATGGAGTTTGGTTCAAAAAGGGAAAGATTTACATGAGTCCCACTTCCTCTTTGATTCGGGATATCATTATGGAATTTCATTCTTCTCTTACTGGAGGACATTTTTGATATCATAAGACATTATCCAGACTGAAGAAAAGTTTTTCTTGGCCACAAATGCATAGGGCAGTCAAAGAATTTCTGAGGAGTTGTGATATTTGTCAAAGATATAAAATTTGTGATATTTGTCAAAGATATAAAACAGATTCCATGCGACCCGTGGGATTACTTCAACCATTGCCTATTACTGAATGAGTGTGGACTGACATATCCATGGATTTCATTGAAGGTTTGCCACCATCCAGTGGGCATACGGTGGTTATGGTCATTGTTGATCGTTTGTCTAAATATGCACATTTTGTTCCTATGAAACATCCTTATACCACTGCCACAGTTTCACATGCTTTCTTCTCAAATATAGTCCGACGTCATGGAATGCCAGCTTCTATAGTTAGTGACAGGGACCAAGTATTTATTAGCTTATTTTGGCGTACTCTGTTTTAGCTTCAAGGGATTAAGTTGTGCATGAGCTCAAGTTATCATCCTCAAACCGACGGACAAATAGAGGTAATTAACCGAGTCTTGGAGCAATACTTAAGGTGTTTTACAGGGGACCAACCAAGGAAATGGATTGACTGGATTCCTTGGCAAAATTTAGCTATAACACCTTTGTCCATTCATCTACCAAAATGACACCTTTTGAAGCGGTATATGGCATTCCCCCTCTAAGTTTATTGATGTATGTTCCAGGAACTTCGAAAGTATAGGCTATCGATGGGTATTTGCGTGACCAAGATACCATCTTGTGTGAATTATGAAAGAATCTCTCGTTAGCTCAGGCGCAGATGATGAGTCAAGTGAACCAGCAACGTCGTGAGGTCAACTTTGAGGTGGGTGATTTTGTATACCTAAAACTGCAACCTTACAGGCAGACATCGATAGCATTTCATAGCTCTTTGAAGCTGTCAATTAGGTACTTTGGTCCATACGAAATCCTTGAAAAAGTTGGTCTAGTGGCTTATCGATTGGCCTTGCCTTTGGGTTCCTTAATACACAACGTCTTTCACGTAAGCATGTTGAGAAAACATGTTGGGACTGTCACCTCCGTCTTGACTCAGCTTCCTCTTGTGAACGATGAAGCTATTATCCTTCCTTAACCTAAGACCATTCTTGACCATCGAGTCATCTAAAAAGGTAGATACCACCCAAAAGTTGAGGTTTTAGTCAAATGGAAGGGAGTTCCAGTAGAGGATGCCACTTGGGAAGATGAACGTCGCTTAGCTAAGTCCTATCCTGCATTTCCTTACGGACAAGGAATCTTAGCAGGGGGAATTGATATGTTTATGCAACTAGTACGTGGGTGTGTGCATGCAGCGGGACACGTATATGTGGTTGGTGCAGGCAGTGGTACACGTAAGGGAGGATTGGGTCTTTGCTGGTTGCTATTGGTTGCTGAAAGAGTCGTGTAGCAGTGGAAGGATATTTCTTTATTGTTAGTTTAACGTAGTGGAAGGATATTCCTTTATTGTTACTTTCACGTTGTTAGTGCTTCCCTATCCTTGGGGCATGTTGTTTTTGATTATGCAGATAATAATAAAAAACTCCTTCCAACTTTGTCTCTTATTATCTTCTTTCCTGA
Source organism: Erythroxylum minutifolium (assembly GCA_027123815.1). Lineage (NCBI taxonomy): Eukaryota > Viridiplantae > Streptophyta > Magnoliopsida > Malpighiales > Erythroxylaceae > Erythroxylum > Erythroxylum minutifolium. Next base: position 5,598 of record JAOTJB010314939.1, on the reverse strand, counting down.
TTTTTCACGATTAACAGTAAATTACATATCAAATAATTATCCGCCCAAAATTGAAATTAACTTATGTGCCGATTGTATAAACAAGCTTTGCCTAAGTAGGATATAAAATGACAGTGTGGGTGCTTGGTAACCAGTTGGCCAACATAAGCTTATAAATGACAAGATACTTTTGAGATAAATCGGAAGCACAAAGGGTAGCAGTAGACAACCAAGCAGACAATTTTCCACTTGTCAACACACTTGCCAGCATGTCGTTGGTCACAACAAAATCATCCACACATAACTAATCCCCAATCAAATTAACAAAACCCAAAAATTCATTCAACAAATTTGGATTAAATTGAATCAAGTTCTCCCACACATAAACCAGATAAAAACACATAGCAGTCGCATCCAACACACATTTATGCAAATTGCGATAAAATTCTCGAACCAATTCAGCATCAAAATGTTTGGGCAATAATGCATCAGTTAACAATTTCGCCCAGACAACAAAGTATCCAAATTAAACTGTTGATATTTAGCTAAATTAATAGGATGATCAAGAACAAACTTAGTAGTGGCGAGAGAGTCCCATTTCTGTTGTGCTGTCGAAGAATAAAATTTATGAGACAGGGCTTGCTCCACTGAAATTTGAGCAGGAAATTGGAGGCGAGGCGCCCTAACAGATTTTCTTGCAATTTGTTTTACACAACGTTTGGAAGTTGAAGAAGCAGTGTTCAGTTTAGAGACAATTGAAGGGGTTGGAGTAGGAGGCTTGACAGTGGCATCTTCCAATGCAGAGGAAGAGTTGTTAGCAGATGATTCTGCAATAAGATGCGACGGTACCCATTGAACATCATCATCAACAATTGATTGTACCTGAGTAGAGGGAGGATGGAGAACGAAAATGGGTGCCATCGAGGAGGAACCAGCACCGGTGGTTGCAATCACGTGAGATGGGTGCTGCCGTAGGCGACAAGAGTGACGAGGTTGCTCAGTTGGAGGCGACGTATAGATGGAAGGATGGGAGGAAGGTGGACATTTGGTCTTTCTCATAGTGAGGTGCAACAGGAGATGCAGTAGTGGAGAGTGATAGTGAGATGGTGACAGTGGCTTGTGATAGTGAGAAAGAGAGCTTAGAGAACCAAGTGAATGGTCAAAAATCAAAAAAGGAGGAAGGCGTTTGAGCGGGAAGCAATTTTTCAAAACAAAGAGGGAAGGGAGAAAGAGGATGTGCGGCAATAAATAAATAAAAGAATAGAAATTAAGGATTTAACCCCTTCTTTATTTTCCCTTTTTTTTAAACTTCATCAAAATACATCAAAATTGTAAAGCACACAATCCCAAAGTCCCTTGAAAAAATTTAAACCTGATGGAATCAAAAGGTTTTGTAAAAAATATTAGTTAGTTACTTCTCAGTTGTTACATAGGAAAGAACTGCAACTTTAGTCTCCACAAGCTCTCAAATGAAATGATACTTCAAGTCAATGTGTTTGGTTCATAAATGATGAACCAAGTTTTTGGAGATGTCTATGGCACTCTTATTATCACATATAACCGTCAAAACATCTTGAATAACTCTATAGTCTTCCAACATTTGCTTCATCCATAAAAGTTGAGAACAACAACTCCTAGCTACAATATATTCCACTTCTGCTGTGGGTAAGGAGATAGAGTTTTGTTTCTTAATCTTAAATACATGATCAGCATGCACCGAATCAATGAATCTCTTTTTCTGTTCAACATAAACTTCTTGTAGAAATCCACTCAAGAATGCTCTCTTCACATCTATTTGATAAAGTTTGAATTTTTTCACATATACTATTCCCAAAAGAAGTCTAATTGACTCGAGCCTTGCTACTGGAGCAAATGGTTCTTCAAAAACAATGCTTTTAATTTGAGAATATCCTTGAGCAACTAGCTTGGCCTTATTTTTTGTCACATTACCTTTTTCATTAGTTTTGTTGCGAAACACCTATTTGGTTCCAATCACGTTCACATTCAATGGACTTGGAACTAATCCCCATACAACATTTCGAGCAAACTGCGTTAACTTTTCTTGTATTGTTGCTATCCAAAATTTATCTTGCAATGCTTCTTTCATATACTTTGGCTCTAATGAAGAAGAATAACATATAAGCCCTGCAAGTTCCTAGTAATCTATCATTTTTCGTCCTCTTATTTTCCTTCTATCACTAACCTCACCAATCACATTCTCAATAGGATAACTTTTTCTGGTTCGTGATGGAGGATCTTTGTTGAAATCACCTTCCTTTGAGTCTTAGTTATTCATAAAGATTGTTTCTACATCAGATGTCTGGTTGTTCTTCCTCAAAAGCAACCAATTGGTCCTTCGTCTGGTTGGTTTTTTTTCTAGTAACAACTAACTGTAGATCTGAACATCACGTGATTTTAACTTCATTGCTTCTAGATTTTAATTTATGAGGCTAATTTTGTAGGTTCTCTTCTACCACCTTAGAAGTTATTTGGTGCACATCATCTATAAAAACATTCACGAATTCCATTATTGTCTTCATTCTTTGGTTGAATACATGATATGCCTTACTGTGGATTGAATATCCAAGGAAGATGCCTTCATCACTCTTAGTTTCAAACTTCCCAAGATGTTCTCGATCTTTAAGAATGTAACGTTTGCTGCCAAATATATGGAAGTAGCTAATATCCGATTTCTTTCCCTTCTATAGTTCATAAAGTGTCTTGTTTAAGATGTTTCTATGATGAACTTTGTTACATATGAAACATGTCATGTTTATTACTTCAGCCCAAAATCTCATTAATATTTTTCTTCCATTGAATATATATCTGGCCATCTCTTGAAAAGTTCAATTCTTCTTTTTTGCAACTCTAATTTGTTGTGGAGTTTTAGGTGCTAAAAACTCTTGCATAATACTGTGTTTATCATATAAATTGTTAAAACTTGCATTCTAATACCCCTTTTTATGATCAGATCTTATTCTCAAAACTATCATATTTTTTTTGTTTGTAATCCGCACACATAAGCTTCTAAATGCCAGAAATGCATATGATTTTTCTTTCAAGAAACCTACCTAAGTATATCTAAAGTAATCATCAACACATGTCAAGAAATACCTTATTTCACCAATACTAGCATGTTGTGTTGAACCTACCAAATCCATATGGATTAATTCCAATATACAAGAAGATGTAACATGTCCAACCTTTTTGTGTGGCACTCTCGTCTGTTTTCCCATTTGACATGCACTATAAATAATCTTGTCATCATTGTTCAACATAGGCAAGCCTCTCACTGCTTCAAATTTGCTCAATTTGTTGATGGGATCATTATTGACATGGCCAAGCTTTTGGTGTCATAGATTTATATTATCATCATATGCAGCTTAGTTACAAGAGGTGATCACCTGCAATATGTAGCAATTATCTGTTGATCTTCTACTACTCACTAAACACTCTCCTCATTCAGTTAACACTTTGCATTCATCACTGGTGAACTTAACTAACAGTCTATCATCACAAAGCTGACTAATACTTGCCAAGTTAGCTTTTAAACAGTCCATATAAAGCACATTTTTGAAGTGAGCCAGTCCATCCAGGCGAAGGGTTCCTCTCCCAATTACCGTAGCTTTCTTCCCATCACCGAAAGTAACGTGACCATCCACACAACTTTGATAATCCATCAAGTAACTTATTTCACCTGTCATGTGACGTGAACACCCACTGTCAAAATACCATCCATTGTGAGAAGCGGCAAGTACAGATTTAAGAACCACACGTGTTTGTATTTGATTCTTCCTAACCTAGGTTTGCTTTGGTAACATTGGCAACTACTGAAAATTCTTCAAAGAGTGTATGGATTTTTTATTTTGAGCCCTCCGAAACAACATTTGTAACAACTTGTAGCAATTTGACCTTATATGATCATTTACACTATAAAAGTGACATGTAGGCACAAACTTTTTGTTTCATTTTGAAGTTTCTCCTTTAACAAATCTAACTTCACCATTTTGCTCATTATTCAACTTAGACCATTCACCTTTATAACTAACACCTTGAAAGTCCCCTTTGTTTTTACTAATTTCTAGCGATTGATCTAGCTTCTTGGTACCATCATTCAACATTCTTGTTCCTTTTTTGGTATTAACCAGCTTTAGCTTTGTTTCATTAAGTTCATTTATTATTGACAACAATTTCATCTCTAGATCTTGAATGACGTCCTTTATGGTTGAATTCTCCTTCTTTACCTTCTCATTGTGCTTACACGTTTTCACCCATTTGGCATACATTAATTCATAGGCTTTGTAGTGAATTTTGAGTCGTAATCATCATTGTCACAATCTGAATTAGAGTTTAGAATTGAAGCATCTGAATTTTTGTTATCAGTTTCTTCACTAGTTTTTAGTAAGCAAGCAAATAAACTTTTGCTGTTTAAAGCAACAAATGCAGCATGATTACTCACAATCTCTTCTTCGCTGTCATACTTACTTTCAAATTCATTTTAACTCTAAATGCTTGTGTAAGACTTCCCTTTTCTCCTTTTAATAGTGTTAGCATATTCTGCTTAGACATATCCGAAACCTTGACATTCATGACATTGTATCTTCTTTGCCTTCCTTTCACCTTTTTGAGTTTTTGCTTACTGTTTAAAATTATTGTTTGACGACCTCTCACCATTTTGTCTAAACTCAGTTCTATCTTTCTTCTCCTTCTTTAGCTACTTATTGAAATTTCTTGTCAGTAACACCACATCATCATTTTCATCAGAATCGTCTCCTGAATCATTCACAGATTTAGCAATTTCAGCTTGCAGTGCCAATCCTTTGTTCTTCTCACGTTTATCTTTCAACAACTTCATCTCAAAGTTTATGGGAATTCCAATTACCTTATCCAAAGATAACTCGTTAATGTCATGGGCTTCTTTAATGACTGCAATTTTTGGTATGAATCTAGGAGGCAATGATCTTAGTGTTTTCTTAACTAGTTTAAAATTTAAATACTTCTTCCTAAGTTGATGTGCTTGATTAGCAATATCACACAGTCACTCATGAAAGTCTCTAATAGTTTCACTTTTTTCCATCTTAAGCTCTTCAAATTTAGTAGCCACTATTTGAAGTTTTGAAGCTATCACCAATTTTGACCCTTCATCTAATGTTTGTAATGTATCCCACACTTCTTTTATTGATTCACACGCTAATATTATACTGAAACGTCTTTCATCTATAGCACTAAATATTGCATGCATCGCTTGAGAATTACCAAATGTTCCCTCTTCTTCAGCTCTTATCCATTCATATGGATCTTTCGGTACCGCTTCATTCTTTTCATTAGTTGTCATAGGATGATTCTAGCCATTCAACACAGAAGTCCATGCTTTAGTCCCTTGTGCTTGAATAAACACTTTCATGCTCGATTTCCAAGTAAGATAGTTAGAGCCATCAAGTAAAGGTGGCATAGTGATTGACACCTCTTCTTTAGTAGCTATAAGTGTGGAACATTAATCTTGTAACACCCCACTCCTGCTGGATCCGAACCCGATATCGACGGTGATATCCGAGTCCGTGCCCCGCGAGGGTGGTGTGCTACATCACTAAACAATCAAAAGTCGGTATAAATTTTTTT
>JAOTJB010314910.1:0-15310 GCA_027123815.1 Erythroxylum minutifolium | reverse complement strand
CACTATACTTTTCCATGAGTTCTTAGGTAGACCACTCCTACTAACCTGCAACCCTTTGTCTCTTCCCTTAGACAAATAGAGAAGGGATTGCTCGATTGAAGGAAATTCTTCTTCAGTTGATCCAACAAACTCATTTCGCCTATTTCATCTATTCTCATTAGGTCTAATTTCATAGTATAATTGGATGCATTTTACATGTCACAAAGGTCTACTTTGGGCTCGAATTTTTACCATAAGTCGATCCCACCTTCGTGCGATAATCTCGCTTCGATCCTTTTAAGCAAAATTTAGCCTTCTCACGTGAATGTCGTCAAACAATTCCATTAGCCCTTGAATATCTCACGAGCACACAAGTGTTTAAAGTGTTTTTCTCACACACAAAATAACATAAGTGTATAACAGAGTAAACAAAACAACAAGAGATATATAATAGCCGAAGCTACTCTTTCATTAACTCTCCACAAAATATTAACAAAAGACATAAGTACCTCATTCTTGAAGCACTACAAGGAACTCCTTACTCGAAGCCCTTACAAGGAACTTTCTACTCAAAGCTCTTACAATGAGAACTCCCCCCAAAAGCTCTTAACTCTTAAAGCTCTCTCTTCTGAATGATTTCTCTCCTTTGTGTATAACTCTCAAATCTAATGAGCTATTTATAGGCTCCTCTGGCTTGGAAAGCAAGTTCAAGATCTTTAAGAATCTCTACAATCCTAGTTGATCCTATCAACTAAAGATTACACTGCATCACACCGACCAATGGGAAGACATCCTCCTTCCCTGACTCTTCTAATTGGTTACATTACATCATAATCTAATCCAATAAAGATTACATGCGAACTTGGAAGATTGCATCCATATCCTTAAAGATCTTCGTTATCTTCAGATGATTCTCTCACATGGTCTTTATCTCTTAGATTTGATGAATCTCCAATGTGATCTTCAAGTTGATATCGCTACGTCATCATGTGCCACATCACTCACATTTGTCACGTCACTGCTGATGTGTTTTCCAAGTCACCAAGGCCTATCTGCGCATAAGTCCATCAATGCACGTGTATGGATAAGTTCATCCTCCATGATCAAGCTCACTCATGATGTAGTCTCATCGCTCCATGACTAAGTACAAGTCTTAATCCGAGTTAGTATAAAACCTTGCTTGTTTTACATACCTTCTACCTGCCTCGCGAAAGTTAAGTGCCTTCACGCACCATCGGGTCTCGCATAACTTGGTACGCCAACTCTGCGAGACCTCACATCTGAATCTCTCGTCTCGTCGAAGATTTCCGCCAATGCATGTCTACGTTTACAATCTCGTATCGAATCTTGCCTACTCTCGAGATCTTTGCCTATAGTTCCTGCATCGCTCGCCTACTTCGCAAGTTCCTCGGGTTTTGCTTGCCAATTGGCAAGACTTCGAATTGTTCCCACGTCAATATGCCTTCCTCGTACCAACCTGTGTGCTAAGCATTAGCCAAGGCTCCAACACTCGCACGATCCCACAGTCTGGACTTAAGGGTTTAACAGAAGACTCCATATTTAGCTACGATTAGGGCTTAAAAGACCATAAGGTTGGCTAAACCTGAGCTTCGATGGTTTAGGGATTTCAGTGGTTTTATAATGAGGCTTTTGATGGTTTTCGATTAATTATGCTAGTTAGCTATTGTTTTCGTAGTTCTAATTTGGTGAAAATTGACTTATGAAGGCATTACAAGGACATTCAACCAATTTGTCAAAGGATATTATGCTCTTTGATTTGGACAAGTGTAAATATAAGTTAATTTTTTCATGTTCATTTGATTTTTATTTCTTTAAGGAATAGACTCTCTTATGAATCACTTTAATTACCTTTCATCTCTTACATTTGTAAATATTAATTATTGAAAAAATATATGTTAGAAAACAATTCAGTAGTTTTTAAAATTTCATAATCCTTAAGTTTTCAGTTACAGATATACGAAATTAGTTTAAGCCTAATGCATCTATTCTTACACGAGATGAGACATCTCAAATTTCAAAATTTTATGTGGTTTGATCTATTTTTTAAAAAGTTATAAATTAATATTTTAGCAAAATATTCTCATAATCAATTCATTAATACTTATAATTCTTCATGGTCAATATCTTTTCCAAATTTTTTGACGAAATTATAGTTTAAATTCTATGAAAAATTTTATGTGGAAACTAATGGAAGGGATTATAGAGATTATAGGGTTTAAACATGAGATTTTCCAAAAATTAAATTGTAAAAGAATTTTAATTCAACATCAACACCGGGAGCCTATTATTTAATTATAAATTAAATATCTTTAATTCTATTGAAACAATCAGGCCAGGTCCACTGGAATTTGAAACCTGGCCCAACGAGTACAGAACTAATATGACAATGAACTGAATGAAGGTCAATTCAAATATCCTCGTTTGGTCTCTTGTATTGTAGTATTGTTAAATTGCACAAAAGAAAAAGAGAAGGTTTCAAAATCCTATTCTTCTGGCCTGTTCCACTTGAAATTCAAGTCGAATTTATTGAAATTTCCCGAGTTCACGTGGAGAAGGTCGATGGCGAGGATTAAACCTCAGGCTTTGTTGCAACAGAGCAAAAAGAAGAAGGCACCGAGTCGAATTAGTCCGGCCACCATCTTTCCTTGCACTTTGATTCTTCTTCTGGCTCTCTTTTTCTTGTATTCTACGTACAGACAGTGGTCGATAAGGTCTGAGTTTGATTTTTTTCATTTACTGACCTAATCTGTTACGTGCCTTAGATAACATTTTTGTTATTTGCAGTATTTTATGTATTGCAGAGGTTATCGTTTTTTTCCTTTTTTGTGTCTGAGTGCGTGGAAAAGTTGCTTGTAACTATTAATTATTTGGACAAGTCCGAGTGGTAGTAGGATATCAATTTTTAGGTTGGAGATTTTAATTAAATGCAAAGAATGATGATGTTAGTAATCTTTGATAATTGTTTGTTGCCATTTTAAGATGTATCGGTTTATCTCCTATTTAGGTCAAGAATCCAGGCTCAGAAGGGTGAATCAGGTTACGAGGTACTGTTGTCCTTCTCTATGTCTTTTCTGAAAGCCTAAATTTTTCTACAATTTTATTTTCTTTTTTCACGTTTCAAGTTTCCAACCTATGGCTGGTATAATGTTTCAACCGGTGCTATTATTGCTGTTTCAAGGTTCATTTCTTTTGTGAGATTGTGTTTCATGGATCTGTTTCTTTATGCGCTGTAGGTTGATCAGGCTTTCGTGGATTCAAAGAAAGCAGACTTCCCTGGATATGCTGTATGTTCCTTTTGTGATCAGACATTGTAATTTTGCCACTTCTCTGTTTAAGTCGCATATCACTTTTCTTCATGATTCTAGGTTTGGTTAAGATCTTATTAAGGAGAATTCACCTAATATTCTGAGGTATTATGGTCTTAAATGCTTTTGTCCTCAAAAGCACATAAATCAGAAGCACCTGTTTCTATTTACCAAGAAGAATATCTCGGTCATTAAAGTATGCTAACATCCCAGCAAGTAGAAAAGAGATGAATTGCGCTACAGTATTTGTTGGATGGTCAATTATTTAGGTCACGTATAACCATTGCATTATTAGTAGCATACAGATACCCAGTTAGAGTTGGAGCATTTGACACAGCACTGATTTTTAAGGATGGAGAAAGGGGGCAGGCTACATCCGTGTACTTGATGATGAATTTATCCTGTGCCACTCCAACATTTATGCTTCCACTGCTACTATTTGTTGCTCTCTGTTATGATTTTTCATTAAGTTTTACATGTGATTTAACAGTTTTGCATCCTTGTTTTATTAGATTTTCAGTACATCAAAAGGTTCAATAACTGTGGAGCTTTTCAAGGATAGTTCTCCTGGAGTTGTTTACAAGTTCATCAACTTATGGTGAGTACCAGAAGCTCTTTGCTCCATATTAAATCCTTTCATCCTTGGTTGTTTAGAATGCTTTTTGAAGGATATATTTGTTGACTTGGGAATTTGAGCATTAGCTGACGTGACTTAGTTGTATCTCTTGATAGAGTTTGTGTGATTGTGCACCTTGCCTGAGACATGGATACTGAAACTCATGTGTTAAGATAAAGAACGAATAGAAGATCTGAAGCTATAACTGAAGAAGGTACATTTGTGCTTGGAGTAATTTTGAGCGAGTGACTTAAAATCATTTATGAAACTCCTTTTTAGCATTAACTTAAAATCATTTATGGAACTCCTTATTTAGTGCTCATTATCCTCACTTGAGCAGCCAGATCTGTTCTTTGTCTATTGATTATCTTACTACAAATATGTATTGCTTACAATTTAGCTTAGAAAATTTGTTCTCTTGCCTCCTACTTCACTCATTGTATTAAAAGAGCCATGATTAGTTCTTCATTTTGTGATCTGTGATGTTCCTTCTGAAATTTTGTCATTTTACTGGCATCAGAGCTGCATAAAGTGTCTTACAACACGTGAATGTTGTGTTTATGGTCACTTAAAACAACTGACATTCGTCACAACAAAATGGTCATTACTACTAAAGTTTATATGTTGATCCCTGACAAGTTTAAGTTAGCTAATCAACAATATCTTGTGCAAGTAACTTGTTCAGATGTCACTCATTTATTTACACATCCATAAGTGCATGTTCCATATATGGGGGTTGACCTCCTTTCTCCTCTCATCATACATTCCTCCTCTTTGCTTCTCTTATCGTACATGCCTCATCTTGTTGAGCCCCCTCCTCTGCAGTCCATAAGAGATGAAGTGGTGCCAACATCTCATGGAAGAAAGGACTTGGGATCACTAACTAACAATGGATACTGGTTTTGCAGTCAAAAAGGACACTTTAAGGGGATGCGTTTCCATCGAGTAATAAAGAATTATGTGATTCAAGCAGGCGATGTGAACAATCTTCATGCAGAAGATTGGACTTTAAGAGGGAAGCAGTCCAGTAAGCTTGATACAAGGTTACTGGCTATAGTTATATCCCTCAGCATTTTTCCTTTTAATTACTACTATGCAAATTGTCTGAGTGTCCCCTTGGTAGAACTTAATGTGGATTTTTGGTATTTTGCTCCAGTTTGAAGCATGAAGCATTTATGCTTGGTACTTCAAAAGCAAAAGATGATGAAAAAGGGTTTGAGCTCTTCATTACTACTGCACCAATTCCTGATCTGAGTGAGAAGCTAATAGTTTTTGGACGAGTTGTCAAGGGAGAAGATGTTGTTCAGGTGACAAACAATTTCAGTTCTTTCTAGTTGAAGTGAGATACCTTTGGGATATTCTCACCTTTTCTATTTTAGTTGTTTTTATATCCTCTATGGTTTTAATTAACACCACAATGTGGACGTTGACACACAACTTAGATGTAATGACCTCCGTGATGAATGCATTTGTTATAGATGGGGCCTTTGTCTTGTACCAACGATAGGAGTGTGATTTGTGTTAACCTATTTGAGAGAGTGATGCAAACTAAAAGTGTGGGTTACTTTTGGATATTGATATATATCACATTGTGTTCGACTCTTAGTTAGCGGGATTTCTACTAGGTTGTTGTTGTTGTTATTGTTGTGTTCAACTCTCAGAGATGTCTCATATCGTGGTTGGATACCGATGCTCTTACCAGTCATGTACTTTATTCACTGATAACCATCATACTGAATATTATATCTGTCTTGCAAATGATGTACTTCCACAGGAAATTGAAGAGGTTGATACAGATGAACATTATCGGCCCAAGTCTGCTATTGAGATAGGCAACGTGACGTTGAAGCAGCAAATCTGATAAGTCTTTTGGTTAGTGTAAAGCTTTTCTTTGCTGCACTAGTCCTCCATCTTACAACATTTGTACGATGCTATATTCTGGGAACCTATCATCTCATTAAAGAAAATGTTGCCAAAGGAGATTATACATTGGCATGAGTGGTGATTTGAGTGTGACATAGTTTTCAGTTGGGATGATTAAAAAGATGTGATATTGCTGGTTGCCCTGCAGTGAGTGGAGAGCTTGTTCCATCATGGCCGCATTCTCTTTAGTTTTTATTCCTCATAAATCTCTTCCAACTGCAAATAACTGAACCGCTGTAACATAGTGTATTATTTGGAAAACTGGATTATAGGTTTCTTCTCTTTTGAGGACAGTTTTCATTGACTTATGGTGAGTACCAGAAGTTCTTTGCTCCATACTAAATCCTTTCATCCTTGGTTGTTTAGAATGCTTTTTGAAGGATTTATTTGTCGACTTTGGGAGTTTGAACATTCGCAGACGTTACTTAGTTGTATCTCTTGATATAGTTAGTGTGATTGTGCACCTTGCCTGAGACATGGATACTGAAACTCATGTGTTAAGATAAAGAACAAATAGAAGATCTGAGGCTGTAACTGAAGAAGGTGAAGGTACATTTGTGCTTGGAGTAATTTGAGCGAGTGACTTAAAATCATTTATGGAAATCCTTTTTAGTATTAACTTAAAATCATTTATGGAACTCCTTTTTAGTGTTCATTACTCTCACTTCAGCGGCCAGACCTGTTCTTTATCTATTGATTATCTTAGCATCTTGTTCTTTTATTTCTTAATGTCGAATAGAAACCAAAAGAAAACAACATAAATCTCTCTTAATTCTCACAACCCATTACATCTTAGACGCCTACATAGTGAGGTAGTTAGTGTACTTTTACCCATTAAACAACTGAGAAGTAGACATGTTAAGCAGATAATGTTGCTGCTCCCATCTTCTTCTTGCTTTTTATCAAGTTCATATGTTTATATTTTGTCTCTGTAATAGATATGTTTAGACATGAATTCATACATGGCTTTTAGGATGTTGAGTATGTTCAAAAAGGATTAATTGGCAAGGAACGAAGTAGGAGACAATGTTATGAATAAAAATGAACAACATAAGAGAGAGGAGTCTAGAGGAAGAGAGAAGGCAGAGAACTTTAGACAGAGGAGAGAGACAACTAATTCATCTTCATTTTTGCCTAACTATACAGTTACAAGTATTGTTATACTATCCACCAATCCCTTCTCCTTTAGAAAACCTTGTCTCTTAGGTTAAGGAGGTCTACAAAATCGGTAAAAATGAAACAGCCATAAAATGAATTTCTTTTCATCACCCCTTTTAGTAGCCTTTGCGTGTCTTGGCATGATCCAACGTATAAATAAAAAGAAGAGATGAAGCACCAAGAAGTCCACCTAATGCTAAATTCTTAGCAACCCATTTCCAGTAGTCGGCCTTATCTTCACATTTGAGGGCCTGGCTGGGAAAATATATGATAAAATTTGCAATACTGCCTCTCCAAAGAGCAATGACACCCTTATCCTTGACGATCTTAGAAAAGCAGTCTGACATACCTTTGTATGGTTTAGATAGCTGACCAGATTTGATCATCTCACCTTGATTTTGAATCAAGAGTTTAACACTCTCAACTGGGGCATTAGCTGTCTGGGAAAATAACAGATGAGAGTCTTCTCGTAAGGAAATCCACTATAAAATTGCCTTTACCTTTCTCATCTGGTGCTTCCACCAATATTGGCGAGAGAGATGCTGTCACCAAGCCATTTCCCTGACATGCAGGGCTGAAAGGGCTTTTAATTTCATTAGCATTTTAGAGAAGACTGGCCATAAATCTTTAATTATGGAGTAACTAGCACAGTTGCTCCCTCGTCCACTCCTTGTAGCTGAATGAATTGTGACATCATAGTTTTAAGCTGCAGCGGGTCATTCTTCTTTTTTTTTTGTTTGTTTTGTTTTGAACTTTCAAAAACATTTCCTCTGTTCCTGATCCGTGCTTCCGTCAAGTTTTTCATGTTTTCTTCAATTCCATGTAAAACCGACTTCCTTGCTACCATTTGTTATGAATAAAAATGAAGTGCAAAAGAGATAAAGAGAGGAGCTCAAAGGAAGAGAGAAGGCGGAAGAACTTTAGAGAAAGGAGAGATACCCAACTAATTCATTTTCATTTCTGCCTAATTGAACGATTACAAGTATTGTTATACTATCCAACTATGCAAATACAGCTGTATAATCTCTATATCATTTTTGTACGTAACAGACAATGTGGTGTTAACCGGTTTTCTTTTTCGTCTTCAAACTCTTTCTTTTTTCTTAGCGTTCTTAATGTTCTTAATTAATTAACATTTAGTTTGTCAAATAATCACAAACTCATTTTAACCGTGGCTTATCCTTTTTCACAAATCTGAACCAAATTGTATATCGATCATTTATGAGATCAACTAAGCCATGACAGGTATTAGCATCTCCCTAGGTTCCAAAGTCGCATGCTTGGCTCCTGAAATGTTTTAAAGACGTGTAGGACTATTGAATAGACCCAGATGAGAAATAAGGTTAAGCATATTCATTATCTACCTGGTAAATGGCTAAGCATATCAGTAAGTTTAATCATAAGACTAAAGCTCCAATACATTTCACATTATAAAGGCTCATCGTATTCTTTGGCACTCAAGCAGAGATGTATACATCAAATGTGCGTGTCTGCCCTCTGAAAAAAAACACACAAATTATCATTGAGCAGAGTACAACATTATACACCTATAATTTCAAGTCAAAGGAAGCTAAGAATTTTTCCTACTCGACTCTACCTGAGTTGCCACTGAATTAAATGGTTAGGAATAGTTGTGCCTGTTAGTTCAAGTTGACTTAAAATTCTTGATCAGTTCATGGGATTGGGGATGGCCGCTACAGCGCAGTTAATCTCAAGAATGTCATCCTCCAATGTCAGATGTATCCTCATGTTGTCTTCCACTACTGAACCGGAGCCCCATTATAATTTAAGCTTAAAGGCTTGAGCGATAGCAACCTACAGTGGAATTCACCCAACTAGATCATCAACAAGGGAAGTGCTGCTAAAAATGAAAATGCTCTTAACTACTGACAAACAATCCAACTTTGAATGCTATCCATGACACTTAACTCCCAAGTTGGATTAAGCATAAACCACTGAAAACGAAACTATCTTTTAGCTTTATATTATAAGTATGATGAGTCAAATACAAGAACCAACGTAATGGCCTACTGAGGTGTATGACGAGAGTAAGATTACAGCAATCAAAATTCTCTCTTCATCAGCATTTGAAACTAAGGTGTATAACTAGAGTAAGATTATAGCAATCAAAATTTTCTCGTCATAGCATTTGAAACTAAGGACAGTTAAACTGCATACTTGAAAAAAATAGTAAGGTTCTGAAAAAGCTTTCAATTAGATTTTGAATAGATAATTTCATATTGTATTTCAGATTCCTTTTAATTAGTAAATTAATCCAACAGGATAAGTGATCAATATGGAGTTGACTCCGGTAACTACATTATGGTAAAGTAGCAGATAATTGACTGACATACACTAACTGATTGAGAAAAGGAGTCATGTATAGCTGAAGACATCTTCAACAGAAAAGGTTTCTAAATGTTGAAAATGTCACTAGACATGGATTTTACAAATTACTACGAAGATGGAATTCCAATGAGAATGTTTCACCTTAGAACTTTAGAATAAGCGTATTCTCTCATTTAACATTCTAAGCAGGTTCTCTTGGTTTCAGTACTGGATCTACAATTCCCAGCGTCAATCTCACCTCTAAGGACCTCATATTAGCGCCAAGTGATGAAATTATCATTTCTTGTCAAGTAAATACCATGGATTTGTGTTTCTTGTCTACCTTATGTTTTATGAATAGAAGATAGCATCCAAGTAGCCATCATTTTTAAATAGTTGCAAACAAACATATGTAGAATTACAGATGTGACATTGTGAACTTGGAGAAAAACATACTATGTCTTTATTTGTTGTAGCCCTCTTGTTGCATTAAATGTCGATAGCTACGGCCACGAATAATGCGATGCCACAGAAACTGGAGCTTTTTGTGAAAACTCATGTGCATCTGTTCCTGGACAAGCCTGTAACCCAACAACAAGATGTTTTCAGCATCTAGCACTTTCAGCTCCTTTTCAAATTAGAAAGAGAGAGAACTTAAGAGAATTCAACCATCATACTAAGTAATATTATTATCCAAATAAACAAAGATTGCTTACCATCTAACAAGGCATCTTTCAATACCTCTGGATACTGGGCGAATGAAGGACGGATCCCGTTGAACATAAAGCAAACCGACCTAGGAAATTATGAGGAATCTATAAATCTCAAACATTATACGTGATATGAGCATTAGATGTCACACCAAGGATCAAGTGAACATTTGAAAGCTGCAAGGCATTCTATGCATTAACAAGAATTAGAGTCAAAGACAAGGAACTACTACTACAGGAGAAAGAAAATTATCTATCTTCAAAGTCACATTCTGGCAGTGGATAATTGTCAACAGATTTAGAAACATGATGATCAATTGAAACACAAAGTAAAACATACAACAAGATGTAATGTGAACATGGGAGGGCATGCCTTGCAAGGAAATCAAAATGCAAAGATACCCAAAGAAAGAATACCTCTATTAATGCAAGAACACAAGGATCTTCCATGATCTCAAGGCTTACATCAGCTAGATAATTAACCTACATTGCAATGCAAATAAACTTAGAAACACAAAATACAGCTATAAAATACCAGTAGGAACAGCAGCAGCTACTTGAGGACAGTTTATCACATACAAATATGCCTCATGCAAGGATAGTCCAAAGTTTTGTATTAGTTACAAGTTATAAGCTGATTTAAAAGATATTATATAGACATATTATATAGACCGGAAAGGAAAATCATTTTTTCTCACAAAGGGGTAATTAAAAGGTAGAGACAAATGGAAAAAGAAGCTTTGACTGGGTTAGAGAGGTATGTGGGGGGCAGAGAGGTTACCCCAAACTCTGTATTCACAAAAGATCGAACAAAATCCACGAGTTGAAGCTTAGCCCAATTATGGTTCAGATTGAAATCTTCTGTTTTTGGAGGATGTCTCCAAGGTGAACCAAAATGAAATCTTTCTTTTGGAAATTTTCCATTTCGAGCGTCATCAGCAAACTTCTGTAGTTGAGCTAGTGCTTTATCCATTGCAGGATTCACAACATTAATCTAAAGCATTGAAAAAGTGAAACTTATTAATCTCATAAATGAAGAAAAACAAAGATTTTGTATCAACGCATGGCTTAATTGAACACAATGTTACCAACAGTACCAATAAAACAGGTGACCATGAAAATGTCACTATCAAATCACTATTATTTAGATCTATAGAAAGTAAACTCGTTACTGAAGCACGTATAGTGATATTCTTTTCCCTCTGGCCAAGTTAGCACTGATTTACATCCTTCATTTAACAACAGTTAATATATGTAACCCCAAAGAGTGGTATAAATTACGTAACTTCTGTTAAATTTGAAATATTAGTCTTATACATAGTAACATCAAATGAAAGAATCTAATAATTGGGCATGCCTAAAAATAACCTACTGTTCATAGCTCATACATTTGAAAATGAATTGATAAAAATATTATTAATTGGGCATGCTTAAAAATAACCTACTGTTCATAGCTCATACATTTGAAAATGAATTGATAAAAATATTATACAAAGGATTCGGTAAAGAGCACAATTGCTTTTGTTGAACCTTCGAGGTCAAAAAAATCAAATAAATGGCAAAATTGACAACCATCATGGATTGTAGATAGAAAATCAGACTACAAGGACACCAGAGATTAGCATTAGGAATGTACCTGCAAGTATGCTAAATATGCATCTACAATGTCCTCAAATGTGTTAGACTTGTCTTCCAGCATCCTACATTATACAATGGGAAAAAAGACATAATTTTCCATTATTAGTATGGAACTGTTTGAATTTCATACTTCCAATGAATGGCAACCAGTATTCCTCGGTACAGATATTTCCACAAAAGCTATGCAAGTGATTAGTAAAAAGAATCAGGAATCACATGATATGTGTGAAGGCTGATTGAATGTGAATATACTAAAGAGAAAACTAAAGAAAAATCAATCATTAAAATTCTAAAATTCTTGCAAACATGCACATTGGATATGAATATGCTTTTGCACGTGTAGAAGTAAACATTAAATCTCATCACTGGTCTGCATGGACGCAAATAAATTCATATCCTGGGTATGAAAGAAGAAAGAAATCAATTCCTAAATGCATACTCTCTGCTATCATTAGTCTAAATATATTCCACAAAGTACACCAATATTAAAAAGTAAAGGTCTTACTTCTGGTAATAATTGCCTTGTTTTAGTGCATAAAGCTCAAAAAGATGACGAGGGTTTGATCCAAGAACCTCGACAGCTACTGTCCACTGCAAATTCGACATAGATAAACATACTTTCATTGCGAGCAAAAGTTTAGAAAGAGATGCCGAACAAAAGTTTCTCACTTCTGAATAATCGAAGTAATTGTCAACCATATGCATTTTAGCTTCTTCAGGTGTCCAGCCAAAATTCTGTAGATGAAGATATTTCAATGAGCAATAAGCACCCAATTCACCAATGCATGCAAGTAGATAACAAGCCTTCACCCTTGCACTAAAAAATAGAAACTACCGAACCATAAAATATCAGAAGAACTAAATAATATGTTTGTACACAAAAATCCATCGAGTTCCTAGAGGAAGAAAACATACATGCATGCTATAACCACGATAGAATGAAAAAGGATTTATTTGTCACAAAGTACTTAAAATGTGATTATACATTAAGAGCAACATCCAGTAGTTTAGCCAACCAATGTCTTCTGACTGGGATGAAAATACTGAAAAGGAAGTCCAAGGAGCAAAGCAAATAACTGAAACTTTGCTGTTACTCATTTCCAAAATGGAATTGATTTCCTGAATTCAACAGGTATTCAACATTAACAGAATTCTGTAAGACTCGGGGGAAGAAAGAAAGTGCAAGCACATACATGTTTACATAAAGTAGAAGCAACAGGGATGCTAATGGTAGTAGTTGTAGAAATTTGAATTTAGGTACCTCCCGAGAAATGAATATGTTCGGATATCCAAAATCTGCAAATGCCTGGTATGAATAGTAGCTGTAACAATAGAGGGAGAAGGAAATAAAATCTTATGAACATATGTTGTATGAAGCAAAAAGCTTAAAACTTTTCACTAACACGTAAATAAGCATGACAAGAGCTAGTGCAGAATGGCCACGTAAACTGACTATTGTTTATGAATGGACACAACAGAAATTATATAGAACACTAGCGTTTATGTGGTTGGCAATTTTAACTAAGTTTCAAGATACTGACATGAAGAGGAGGCATGATGAAATTATCATCACAGTGAAACTCAGAGTTACTATGCACATAGGAAAAAGCAACAAACAAAAATTTGATTGACTTCACACGAAATCAATTAGAACAAAGTCTAACAAAAGGCTTTATCAAGCAGCCTAGTACAAGAAGCAATACACTGAAGAATAGCTGTGGAGGAACGGACTTCACCTATCAGATGTTACAAGTATGACAGGCAGGCACCTCTCATTTGCACCCAAAGCAACTATTCTCCACAGCAGATTGTCATGATATATAGATGCAGACACCAATGAGTTGTCAATCAGAGTCGAACTTTTAAGAACTTCAATATTGTTTAGTACCAGCTTTGGCTGTCAGTTAAATTAAAGCAATGTCAAGATAGAAAGCAATGTTCAATTCAATGTACCATCTCAGCAAAACATAAATGCTAATTTTTCAATTCAAGCACCTGAAATAAATCAGTCTCGGCTGCTTGTGATAGTAATTCAAGCAACAAGCAAGGCCAATCAGTACAAGAATTTGCTAACGACCTCGAAAACCCCCCAGTTCTATTCAAATAAGCAATGGCATTAACTCTCCACTGGTGCTGTAATTTTACGACTTCTTTTGCGAGTCTCAATGCAACAATCGCCTCTCTCATATAAGAAGCCTCCTCCATCGACAAGTTCATCCCTTTCTTCTCAAATCCCAGAATCTCATCAATCTCTTTTGCATTTAATC
This sequence comes from Erythroxylum minutifolium, assembly GCA_027123815.1. Classification (NCBI taxonomy): domain Eukaryota; kingdom Viridiplantae; phylum Streptophyta; class Magnoliopsida; order Malpighiales; family Erythroxylaceae; genus Erythroxylum; species Erythroxylum minutifolium. Next base: position 1,365 of record JAOTJB010314910.1, on the reverse strand, counting down.
GAGCAGATAGTGCGAAAATTGCTCGGTCCCATAAAACCGAAGTCGAAACTTTAGCAGTAATCGCATTGCGTGACCACGTCGTAGCGTTGGAATTATTCTGGAGGATTATGCGGCGAAGGGCAGTGTCCAGTCTGTGCCATTTCGTGAGAGTGTTGAAGATTTGAGTGGAAGTAATGGTGCCCAGCTGAATTCCCTTCTCGGCCATTGATTCAAGGCAATTTTCGAGCTGGGTTTTGCAATACGTGAGAGTTGGAGGGTCGCAGGTGGACCAAGACGCCCATGGAAACGAGCTGTTATGTAGCGGATGATGGTCTTTGATAGACTGAGCAAAGTCCACGTAGCCAGTGACATGTGGACCTTTGTTCCAATCATCGAGGAGACCTGCAAAGACAAAAATCTTAAGCGTCAGCGCTCGCTCTCAACAAAGCCGCTTCAGCTTGAGGATGGAGAATAATACGCTCGAGAATGAGGGTTGTTTTGCCGACGCCGCGAGGGCCGTGCAAGATGAGAGGCTGAGGAACACGATGGTGGTGGGCGTGATTGTTGAGAATTGTTTCAAGCAATGGTCTTGAAATTATCTTCCATGGTTTACTCCCCATTTCTCTACTAGAACCCATCTGTTGTTGTGACTATCAACCGACGGACTGGTAAAGGAAGAGCTATGAGGAAAAGCACGAGAAAGTTGAAATCATCATTTTGCATCGGTGAGAATCTATTGTGGAAGACGAAGAAAGGAAATTTATTTACGAACAATTTGTCTTAGTTACCTAATCGGAGATTTCTCCCATGCGACTGTCTCTAGTTCTAAAAGAGAAGAAGTAAAAATAAATAAATAAATAAATAAAAGAAAAGAAAGAGACGTGTTTTTCTTTAAGAAAAAAGAAAACTCAAAACCCAACCGGAAGTTGGAAAACCCTCTTCTCGTCGTCTGTCTGCGACTGTGATGCCAAATTTAGAGTGAATATTTTCTAATAACTTAATAATGGTTGCTGATGGAACCAGAAAATTCCAAACTTCGGCTTAGCTAATTATATTAGCTTTTAGCTCAGAGTTGATTATATTAATTAATTTAGTTATTTATGTGTAAAATAACATATTAAGACATGAGTTTAAAAAAATATAAGAGTATGAATATTATATATCTTAGTATTTCATTCAATATTCTTATAGGAATTTATATTTTAAAAATTAAATTCTACAAAAATAAGTTTATAACTCTAATAAAAATCATATAATAATAATAATAATAATAATAATAATTAATAATAATAATTATTATTATACATCCAAACATAAAATATAACAATACAAATGAAGTTTAACAATACAATTCAAATAGAGCAAAAGAAATAAACATCATCATTT
>JAOTJB010314897.1:0-15312 GCA_027123815.1 Erythroxylum minutifolium | reverse complement strand
CATTGATATCAACAATTGATTCACTAAGTTATAACCTCAATTATCACTTCATATATATCAAATATTTAATCACTTAATTCAAGCATTATTATAGGTTCAATTCAAGCTCCCTTCAAGCCTAAATTAACTCCAAATGGCTAGTAAATGTCTGTTGGGTGAACATTCTCGAGTTTTCCAACTTTCCAGCTCCGCCCATTTCCGTTTGAAGGGACATAATGTCCGCTAGGCAGATCTTCATGGGACACCTACAAAAATGTGAAATTTTGACCCATTTAGATAGCGAAATCTCTCCTTGAGGTCTTCATAGAAGTTGTAGAACTCAAAGTCTTCTTTGAAAGCATATTTAAATGACCTCAATCTGACATTCACAGCAAAAGTTATGTCTCTTGCCCCAAAATCATCCAATTGCATCCATATTTTCCATATTTCTAACTCTTTACTTATTACATTCAACACCTTATACTCTATTTCAAATCAATATCATCTATAAACAAATCATAGTCGATGATTGATCGTGAACACTAAAATCAGAACATGTACATATATACATTCATCATCAACTTTCTGCACTTTTTCAACTTCATTTCCACTTTCATTTCATCTCTAACTATCACCTTAATTTTTCCCATTTCAAGACATCACATTACTCCCTTTCTTGAGCTTTAGAATCATTTTAGTTCATCTCCAAAACACCCATAGAGATCCACATTAATACACCAAGAAAATATAACATTAAACTTATTATCTATCAAAATTTTCTGCCCTTTTTCCTACACCATCTTTAATGATCTTTCTATTTCAAATTCATCTCTACAACAACTTATGAATATTGATCATCATATATGTAAAAGCAAGATAATTATATGCTCATTTTATCAACCACACTTCAACATATGTTCATCACCCATTCATCTACATTTTTACACACTCTCATACACCATTTACTTTATCAATCCAATATTATAACATTCTATAATCTATTACCCATCATAAACACAAAAGCAAGATATAGGTATATCCATTATTCATCCATGTTACACACATATATTCAACACCATTCTCATAGTCATTAAATCTCAAAATAATCACCCTATTTAATTAATTTCAAACAACCCATGAAGATCAAAGTATAACTTACTTATTTATCCAAAGCTTCTTCAAAAATCATCATGAAACCCTAGCCTCCCACATCACACGATCATCTCATTTTAAGGATGAAAAAGTTAGGTTTTCTTGTCGTAAGATGATGAAGACAATAAAATGGAAGTAATAAATGATGGATAAAAGCAAGGTGCAACATTAATGAAGTTTAGTGAAGCAAAAGTCGTGAAGGAGAAGAAGAAGAAGAAGAAGAAGAAGAAGAAGAAGAAGAAGAAGAAGAAGAAAAGCATTTGGCCAATGAAAATGAAAGAAGAGATAGCCATTTAGCATAACTTCGTGGGTTAATATAAATGGTGTGGCAAGTGACGCTTGTCACTTTCCACATGTCACTTTGTTATGGTCTTACTTTGGTCTTTTAAATAGCTAGTCCATTTGTTTCTCAATTCTAATCTAATTGACTCCCAATTTTCAATGGCATATGTAATTAAATCCTAATGTCATTCTTAAAAATTTCTACTACCATCTGACATTTATTTCTGCTACCATTTATCAATTGTACTGCCACTTGGTATTTTTCCTAGTTTAAAAATTACCCAAAATTTCAGAAAATTTCCTAAATTTAACCAAAAATTTTAAATCACTAGTTATACACACCAACTCAATTTTTAATACATATAATCCACAATTCACATTATAATCAAGTTAAATATCAATCATAACTGGAAAATGTCAAATGAGTGTATGTATAGTCATCGAAATGTGTGTAAAACACTCAAATTTACGTGTGTGTATACTAACATTATGCATGAGTATGAAATGCATTTTTCTAATCTCTCATTGCTATTTTTCATTTATAGAAATTTAGGGTTCTAACCCTTAATATGAAAATGAGATGTTACAATTCTCCCCCTTAATAAATTTCATCCTCGAAATTCTTATCTAATTGATAAGAAAGGCAAGGGTATCATTTCCTCAAATGCTCCTTCATTTCCCATTTAACTTCATCACTCGAATAATTTCTTCCAATTGACTATAGTCAATACAATCACTCGGTCTTTCAATTACTTATTCAGATATCCTTTTTTCTTAACTGATTCCTCAATATATCTCATATTACTCACAAGTTTTACTTCCTATGTCGACAATACATCTATCAGATCATACCAATATCTCCTAAACATACTCATGTAATACAGTGTGGATATGATATATCTTTGTTAATAAGACTAACTTAAGTCAATGGTCCTATGCTCTCAATAACTTCATATGGACCAATACAATTCGGGCTTGGCTATCCTTTTTAACTAACCTTAGCACACCTTGCCAAGGTAGTACTTTCAGAAACACTTTATCTATCTCTCTGTATCCTATAACTTTGAGGTTGATCCACCTAACTTGTTTATCTTTCTTGAATCACTTAATTTCCAATATAGTTCAATTTCACTTATCACAACATCTCGAATCAATTATAGCCTTCAACCATTTTTAGGCCCTCTCTATCTCAATATAAGGGTAGACGACTCATTTTGTCATATAATGCCTTATACGGTGTCCTACCGATGCCACTATTATAATGATTTTCATAATCTAATTCAATCTAAACTGTATATTGATCTCATGCTCCAAGGAACTTCAAAATATAAGTTTTAAGCATAACTCCATCATTTAAGATTGAGGGTAATTCAAACATTCAGTCACTTGATTCTGCATCCTTAGCCACTAAATGTTGTTTCAGCGTATCCCTACTAGGATGTACAGCATAGGTTGTTATTTGTGCTTTCTATAATAATCTCTTTTCTCAATCATCTTTGTCAGGTATACATACTTTTTACTACAGTCATAAATATCATTTTTTAATTCAACTCTAAATTTAAATTTATATCCAATTCCTTAATAAGATTCACAAATTTTGAATCCTTACTTAGGGCCTTTCTAATCGTTTTATATGAAACTGATTTTAAATTCAATAGCTAATAATACTTTGATTTGCCCAAAAATTTAATTGACATTCTATGCTCTTTATTGCACTAGATTTGGTAATCTCAATATCTAAATTTGTGCTACACTGCTGTTGAATTTCCTATTCAATGCATCATATTACTACACTAGCTTTACTGGGAAATACTCATTTGTACATCATAATCTTCAAGTAACTTTATCCATTGTCTCAGTCTCATATTCAATTCTTTCAAACTCAATAATTACCTTAAACTTAAATGATCTGTATATTTATATTATATATCCAAAATGTTTCACTATACATATAATGTGTCCAAGCTCTCAAAGCAATTACTATTATAGCAAATTCTAAATCATGTATCAAATAATTAACTCATGAGACTTTAATTGTCTCTATGCATAGCAAATCACTTTATTATGATTCAACAGATTGCATCTTAATCTCTTATGCGAAACATCATTATATACTACATAATCTCCAAATCCAAATGATATAATTAACATCGATGGTATAATTCCTCAAAATTCTTTTAACATTCATCATTCTATATGATTGACACATTTTTCCTTAGAAATTTTGTTAAAGGGCTAAGATTAGTAAAAACCCTTCGACTATCTCTGTATCTGGACCCAACATATTAATTAATCAAGCTGAAACTCACTCTTATTGAATTTGGCCTATAATTATTTCTCCTTCATGATATGTAAGATTTTTCTCAAGTATTCAAAATATTCCTTTCAACTTTTCAAATATACTAAATTATCATCTTATGATCACAGTCATTAATTGATCAAAGCAAGTTTGGAACACTTTATTCATTATATCATGAATACTGACGGGGACATTTTTCAACCTAAACAGATATCACCAAGACTCAATGCACCCGTATCTGGTTCTCGAAATCCTTAAGTAACTAATTCCTCAATTGGGGTAATGTTATCTTATGTCTTTCTCAGTCACTCAATTGAATTCTTTTCTAGAATGATTTTCTCCATTCATTCAATTTCCTCAAATTTCTCATTAACTTATTCTAATGTCAGATCATTCTTACTAGTTTCTCCACACATTTCAAATTATTTTCAACTCTCAATTTTCCGAACACATAAGTCAATTCTAACTTCCACCTTTGGAATATACGAATATAGAATAGATTATGAATCTACGTTCCTTTGGCAATAGCATAGTAATAATATCATCCTAATTTCGTGAACCTAATAATGTAAATGGGTTACCTTTCATCAAAAAGATACCTATACTCTCTGTAGCATATTCAACTTCTTACGTCTAAGTCTTAGATAGAAATGGAACTCTAACATTCACTTCTAATTCATTCAATATTCATTCATTCTTAGAAGTAAACCATATGGTCTACTTAACCTAATTTAGTGAAATTATTTTTCAAAAGAAGATTTCTTGCTAAGATTTCTTGCTACTATCATCTATACTGTTCAAGTAATCTTTATCAATCAACTATTTGCATCATTGCTTATCATCCATTCTTAATACCTCAAGAAGATCAATTTCAACTATTCATAATATCTCAATAAGATTAATTTTTGTCATAACTGATATGATCAGAATATCCTTTATAATAAAGCTCAGTGAAGCAGTAAGCATATTCATTTACTCTTATACCTTGGTATATACCATCAAGATCATTTCATCTTATCTAGAGATGTATTTTCAACAAATCACCTATTAATAACTTATGCGAAGGATACCTTAATCTCAATTGACAACACTTCTCCTTTTGTGCCTGCCCACGATTGTGGTGTCACTGCCACGATCATGACAGAAACTTATTTTTGTCAGGCTATAATCGTGGGGTGAGGCCACAATCCTACCCTGTACTTTCTTCCTCATTTCTTCCTCGCATTAACACACATACTAACATCAATTTTACTCCAATTTTTCAGAATTTACCTCTTCTAATGCTACATCATTTCATAATAATTCAACTATGATATTGATTGCATTAACTCTTAAAGCTCTAGTTATTGGTTCATCATCTTTTTCTTAATCTCATTCATACATAAAATCCTATCTTTTATGCATTTTTAACTTTCTCCTTACTACATATCATTCATCTTATGTAAAGTCATTCATTTATACTTCATTCCCCTTTATTCTCTCCTCATTTCTATCTCATTTTCCAATTGTCATTTCTTTCATCTTCCATATATATATCCTCAATCAATTCATAATTATAGAGGCATAACCATTATGAAATTCTAATCTCAAGTCCACAGACATATTTTTACACCGAATCATAAACTCTTTTCATAATAATCAAACACCCATTCCAAGTCCAATTTCAACCTCCCAATATCATAAAAAATTTTGTTTTCATCCAACTTTGCTTATAAACTTTAAATCTTGTCATTTCTATCATATCTCTATTTTCCTAAATCAATCCACGACAGCATATTCACATCTATATCATATTCAAGGATATACCATCATAGTACAATATTGATATCATGTTCAATGATACAACTACACATACAAATGTAGTGAATCTTTATCTATCATATCGAACCAGATACTATTTCTCATTTCTAGATATCCGAAAATTTTCATTTTCTCACATTGACATATTATCATCCTTATGATTGCTTCTAACAGCTTAAGCTCTTAACGAATGCTTATGCATGTGAATCATGTAAATGTGACTCAGACTAGGGATCAGTTGCCACTGCATGCTAAGACATGTCTAAAATGAATGTATCTTGACATATAGTTTAAAAAAATACCCATGTAAGATACTAAATCTTGGCTCTGATACCAAATTGTAGAACACCACTCTTATAAGGCATATTCCTGAGCATTCCAATGGCATTCGAGAACATACTCTACCTAGGTGGCATGCTAGAATAGTCAAAAAATCAAACTCATTAAAAAAATTTCTTTTTAAACATCACACACATATTACAGAAAACCACTAATCAAATTTGGGCCCATTTCACATAAACATCATAGTCACAATTATTATTACACTCATTGAGCAATCTCATTTATAAAAATTTCCAATTTAGAAAGTCATTACAAAACAGAATTATTCAGATACACGTGGTACAATATTTGCGGAATATATTCTTTAATACAAAAAATGGAAAATTCTATACAGACGCGAGTTGATCCTGACCTCTACCTCTTACTCGAATGAAATGGATAGACTCTAATTTGTATAACTGGAGATCTTCGTTAAGCCTGATAAATGTTGCAAATATTAGGTTGAGTTTTGTGAACTCAATGAGTGGACCATCCTCAATGGCTCACTCAATCACATAACACATTAATTCATGTACTCATAAAATTCACATCACTTCATCAATTCAACATGTTATGTAACATACATTTTATATTCACTTAAATCACATTTCACATTCAGAAATCATTGAAACTGTTTATTTCAACCATCTAAATCATACATATCAAATGTATATGAAATGCTCATGAGACTCACTTCTAATTGTTATTGTTGTGACCGAGTGCCTGTAACTGTTCCGTATCTATTGTGGATACAGGGCTCATTAATAACTATCCCTTATTCGTTGGAGATACAAGACTCATTTTACATAGTAGACCTTGGCTCTTAATCACTTTCTGAGCTTTAAGTTCTTTTTTACTTTATAAGCTTTAAGCTCTTTTTCGGTGGCTACTCCGATCATAGCAACCTTTATCTGTTTAAACATTGATGTAATGAAATGCATCACATTCACATATATTCAATCAGTCACTTGATTGCAGTTTCACTTTCACATTCACATTTATCATTGGACCTTGGTCCGACATTCAACAATAATGTTGAGTATCACTTATTCATTCATATTCACATTCAAGGAGCACTTCCAATATTTTTACATCTACCAAATTGCTATGACTATTTATGTTCGGTACTGTCTCAATCACATTCACATTTAGTAGTAATTTAATACATAAATTTAAAATAGAACAAACAATGAAAATGAGACCATCTAGGTCGACTCACAGTACGTTCCAGATTAGCATTAGCTTCAATGATCCAGAAACATCTGGATGCGGATGTTCTATCCTGTATATCAACATCATGCAATACAAATATTGCACATATATTATTAATTGCACAATCTTACAAATACTTAATCACATACATATGTATATGTGTTGTGTATAATACATGCTTAATGACAATCCCGAGTATATTACCTAAATTCACATCTTATGCTTATTCTCATTTCATAAATCATATACGTCTACTTAAACTTAGGTTTACACTTCATTTGTACATGATCATTCTAAGTTCATTATTCAGTCCTTATCCTTTCTATGTTTCTAGTTTATCTTTAGGCTTACACCTTAAGAACATTTGGTGATTCTAATATCGTAAATCAATTTCTTGTCATTTCTTTTCTAACATTATATGCTCTCATATACCCAATTCTCATTCACATTTACTTACTACATATTACTCAACTCCTTTGAATCATAACTACAATCATTTGAACTTCCTCATTACCATTAAACTCATGCCTTTGGTACTTTGATATCAACAATTCATTTACTAAGTTATAACCTCAATCATCACTTCATACATATCACACATTTAATCACTTAATCCAAGCATCATTCTAGGTTCAATTCAAGCTCCATTCAAGCCTAAATTAAGTCCAAATGGCCAGTAAATGTCCTTTGGGTATGAGTGGATATTCTCAAGTTTTCCAGCTTTCCAGCTCCGCCCATGTCTATTTGAAGGGACATCATGTCTGTTGGGCGGACCTTCACAAGACACCTATAAAAATGTGAAAATTTGACCTTTAGACCGTGAAATCTCTCCTCGGGTCTTCATAGAAGTTGTAGAACTCGAAGTTCTCTTCGAAAGAATATTTGAATGACCTCAATCTGACATCCACAACAAAAGGTATGCCTTTTGCCACAAAATCTATCCATTTGCATCCGTATTTTCCAGATTTCTAACTCTTTACTTACTACATTCAACACCTTATACTTGGGTTATCATTTCTAGTTTAATTACTTATCATTTCCCCATCATTCTTAACTCCATTTAAGCTCAATATCATCTATAGACAAATCATAGTCCATGATTGATCATGAACACTAAAAACAGAACATATACATATATACCTTCGTCATCAACTTTCTGTACTTGTTCAACTTCATTTCCACTTTCATTTCATCTCTAACTATCACCTTAAATCTTTCCATTTCAAGACACCACATTACTCCCTTTCTTTAGCTCTAGACTCATTTTAGTTTATCTCCAAAAGACCTAAAGAGATCCACGTTAATACACTCCGAAGATAGAACATAAAACCCATTATCTATCAATTTTTTATGCACTTTTTCCTACACCATCTTTAATGATCTTTCTATTTCAAACTCATCTCTGCAACAACTTATGAAATATTGATCATCATATATGTAAAATTAAAACAATTATATGCCCATTTCATCAACCACACTTTAACATATGTTCATCACCCATTCATCTACATTTTTGCACACTCATACACCATTTACTTTATCAATCCAATATTATAATATTCCATAATCTATTACCCATCATAAACACAAAAGCAAGGTATAGGTATGTCCATTATTCATCCATAAAGCAAGGTATGGGTATGTCCATTATTCATCCATGTTACACACATATATTCAACACCATTCTCATAGGCATTAAATCTCAAAATAATTACCCTATTTAATTCATTTCAAACAACCTATGAAGATCAAAGTATAACTTACTTGTTCATCCAAAGCTTCTTCAAAAATCATCATGAAACCCTAGCCTCCCACATCACATGATCATCTCATTTTAATGAGGAAAGGGTTGAGTTTTCTTATAGTAAGATGATGAAGACAATAAAATGGAAGTAATAAATGATGGATAAAAGCAAGGTGCAACGTTAATGAAGTTTAGTGAATCAAAAGTTGTGAAGGAGAAGAAGAAGAAGAAGAAGAAAAGAAAGCATTTGGCCAACAAAGATGAAAGAAGAGATGGCCATTTAGCATAACATTGTGGGTTAATATAAGTGGTGTGGCAAGTGACACATGTCACTTTCTTATGGCCTTGCTTTGGTCTTTTAAATAGCTAGTCCATTTGTCTCCCAATTCTAATCCAACTGACTCCCAATTTTCAATGACATATGTCATTAAATCCTAACGTCATTTACCAAAATTTCTACTACCATATGATATTTATTTCTGCTACTATTCATCAATTGTATTGCCACTTGGCATTTTTTCTAGTTTAAAAATTACCCAAATTTTCCTAAATTTTACCAAAAATCCTAAATCACTAATTATACACACCAACTCAATTTTTAAGACACATAATCCACAATTCACATTATAATCACATTAAATATCAATTATGGCCAGAAAATGTCAAATGAGTATATGTTCAGTCATTAAAATATATGCAAAACACACAAATTCACGTGTATGTATACTAACATTGTGTATGAGTATGAAATACATTTTTCTAATCTCTCATTGTTATTTTTCATTTATAGAAATTTAGGGTTCTAACCCTTAATATGAAAACAGGATGTTACATCCACTATAGGAGATCAAGTTGCAGATTCAGTTGACCTAAAGTCTATAAGATCCAATAGAGAGTCTCCAGTACCTCGATCTGATCAAATGTCTCTGAGAATTCCTAAGAGGAGAGAGAGGAGATATGATAAACTTAGGAAGCAGGGGGTTGTGACGAGAGGTTTGACTATGCAATCTCACTAGTGCAAAATCTAGCTTATCAATGATGGAACAATATTCTGACAGTACCACCCGACCTTGTAGACTGACATGGGAAGATTTCTTAAGGGTTTTTAAGGAGAATTATATGCCAAAGATTTACCTAGATAGGAAGATGAAGGAGTTTTTAGATCTAAAGCAGGGAAGTCTCACTATAACTGAGTATGAGATAAGATTTAATGAGTTAGTGGGGTATGCTACTACCTTGATTCTGACTCAGGAGGATAAGTTTAGGTGGTTTGAAGATGGATTGAATCTGAGATTAAGACGAGGTTAGCTATCACTAATTTAAGTAATTTTATGGAACTACGAGCTGCCTCAATCAGAATTGAACAGTTGTTGAAAGATGGACAAGGAGAGTATAGGTAGGAGTTCAAAATGAAGAGACAGGGTGAGTCTCAAGCTGATTCTGGCAGGAGATTTAGTAAACGCCAAAATAGGTCATTCTGATCACAGACTAGATTGAGGCAGTCAGGGTTTAGACCAAGAGGTAGTTTTGTTCTAGTTGGTAGTGGTAGACATCAAGTATCAGGAGGGTAGTCACAACAGATGCCTAGTTGTGAGCACTGTGGAAAGAAATATGATGGAGAATATTGGAAGTTATCAGGAGATTGCTTTCATTGTGGCTCTTTCGAGCATCAAATTAGAGACTATCCTATGATTTTGAGACCACAGTTTGGAGTGAGAGGGAGAACAATGACTGAGACAACTATTTAGTAGAGCAGAGCCAGTGGAGCAGGACAGAGAGGCAGAGATAGAGGTAGAACAAATTCTGCAGGTCCTAGTGTCAGGACTGAGATAAGAAGTAATCAACCGTATTCTCAAGCCAGGATCTATGCCATCACCAGACATGAGGCACAGAACTCCCCAAATGTGGTTGCAAGTATGTTAAATGTCTTTAATTTTGAGGCATTTGCATTGCTAGATCCAGGATCTACATATTCATTCATCATACCACACCTGACATCTAAACTGAATTGTGAGAGAGAGATGTTAAAATGTGACTTAAAGGTGAGTACACTAATAGGTGGTACTATAAGAATTAGAAAAGTTTGTAAAGGGTGCATGGTTAGGGTTGATCAAGTGGAGTTAAAATCTGATCTGATAGTATTGCAGTTGAAGGAGATAGATCTCATCTTAGGTATGGATTGACTTACTGCTCATAGGGCTGTAATGAATTTTGATACTAAAGAAGTCATTCTTAAATCCTCTAATTAGCCGAGAGAGATATTTCAAGGTGTTAGTCTAGCAATGCCAGTCAGATTGATTTCCTCAATGAGTGCTTTCAGACTGATTCGAAGTGGATGTGAGGCTTACTTAGCCTATGTGACTGATACATGAACAGAGCAGATAATATAGGAGATTCCTGTTGTTAGGAATTTTCTAGATGTGTTCCCTACTGAATTATCCAGATTACCCTCAGAGAGGGAAACATAGTTTACTATTGACCTTTTTCCAGGTACTACTCCTATATCTATTCCTCCATATAGGATGACACTTGTGAAACTTAAGGAACTTAAAACCTAATTGCAGGTGTTGGACAAGGGTTTTATCAGACCTAGTTTGTCACCTTGGGAAGCTCCGATTTTATTTGTAAAGAAGAAGGATGGGACTCTGAGATTGTGTATTGATTATAGATAGTTAAGTTAGGTGATAGTGAAGAATAAGTATCCTCTACCAAGGATAGATGATTTACTTAATCAGTTACAGGAAGCTCAAATATTTACTAAACTAGATTTGAGATCCGGGTACTATCAGTTGAAGATAGCAAAAGCTGATGTATCGAAAAGTGCATTCAAAACTAGGTATAAACATTTTGAGTTTTTTGTGATGCCTTTTGGGTTGACTAATGCTCCGGAAATGTTTATGGCTTTGTGATTATGTTTATAGATGATATTTTGGTGTACTCGAAAAGTAGAGAGGAACATGTTAGTCTTATAGATAATGAGAGAGAAACGGTTGTATGCCAAATTCAGTAAATGTGAATTTTGACTTGATCTAGTAGTATTCTTGGGTCACATAGTATTTGGATAGGGCATACAAGTAGACCCAAAGAAAATAGAAGCAGTGATGAAGTAGGAAGCTCCGAGAAATGTGTATGAGATTTGAAGTTTTCTTAGGTTACTAACATACTACATGAGATTTGTAGAGGGGTTTTCATTGATCTCAACCCCTTTGACAAAAATTCTAAGGAAGAATGTACCATTCAGATGCACTGGTGAATGCCAAAGGAGTTTTGAGGAATTAAAACACCGATTAACTATAGCACTAGTATTAGCCATTCCATCTGGATCTAGAGAATATGTTGTGTATAGTGATGCTTCACAATAGGGATTAGGATGTGTTCTGATGTAGCATGATAGAGTGATTGTATATGCATTGAGACAGTTAAGGTCTCATGAGTTCAACTTTCCAGTTCATGATTTAGAACTTGCTGTGATGGTATTTGCTTTAAAAATTTAGAGACATTATCTATATGATGAGACATTTAAGATATTCATAGATCATAGAAGTTTGAGATATTTGTTGAGTCAGAAGGAATTGAATATGAGACAAAGGCAACGAATTGAATTGCTAAAAGATTATGATTGCACAATTGAGTATCATCTAGGTAAGGTGTTGCTAAGAGTGTCAGCACCGAAGGGATATGGAGTACCAAGTGGGAGATAAGGTATTTTTGAGGGTGTCACCTTGGCGAAGAGTGCTGAGGTTCGATAAAAAGGGTAAGCTAAGCCCTAGATACATTAGTCCATATGAGATTATTGAGAGAGTAGGACCATTGGCTTACAAGTTAGCCTTACCATTAGAGATGTCTCAGATTCACAATGTGTTTCATGTTAGTATGCCCAGAAGAGATCGATCAGATCTGACACATATATTACTGGCTCAAGCAATTGAAATTGCAAGTAATTTGAGTTATGTTAAGGAACTAGTAAAGATAGTTGGTTATCAAACTAAACGATTGAGAAACTAAGTGATCCCATTGACTAAATTCCTTTGGAGGAAGCATTCAAGAGAAGAAGCCACATAGGAAACTGAGGAGAACATGAGAAATCAGTACCCTCATCTATTTGATCAATCAGGTAAGAATTTCAAGGATGAAATTTCTTAAAGGGGGAGAATTGTAATATTCGATTTTTGAAACATACTAAGGGTTAAGACCCTAAATCATTGCATATGAGTAATAGCATTAAGAGCATTTCATTCTCATATATATCATTAGCATACACATATGAATTATGATTTTGGTACACATTGAAAAAATAGTATATGAACTCAATTGACATATTTCGGGGTACGAAAGATTTAAAATGAACATAATGTGAATTGTGAAATTTTATATCAAATTTTGGTTTGATTGGATTCCAATTAGTAATTTGGAATTAATTGTTATTAATTAGGAGAGTGATGAATTAATATGTGCATTTGCACTAGGAAAAATGCCAAATGGTAAGCTAAATTAATACATGAAAATTTTAGGTGACTAAGCCTATAAATTGAATGACATTTGGCATAGATAAACGAGTGACGAACAGAATAGCAATTAATTGACAAATGGATCAATTATTTAGTGACATGTGGACTAATTACTAGGTGGTGTAAGGAAACTTAATTATAGGACAAATGGTAGGCATGCCTAATGACATATGGAAGGGTTAAATGGAGACACCTTGCACCTTGTTAAGCTAAGCTAACGTAGAAAATGTTTCTGTTGTCTTCTTCATTTCTCTCCACCAAAAATTGCTCTTAACTCATCTCTCTAAATTTTGGTTTAACCCTTGCCAAATTGCTTAACCAAAACCAGGCTTTTACCCTTCACAAGACAGCCAAAGAACTAGCTAATTGTTGTCCTTTTTCTTTGCCGAAAATTAACCTATTTTCACCTTGAGTTTGTGATGAATTTTGCATGAATGGAGGGCTAGTTTAATCTGAAGTATTGAGGAGGAATTAGAGCTTAATAAGTAATTAGAAATTTGATCTTTATGGTATGGTTTAGTAGAATGATAATTATGAGTGAATTGGAATGAAATGTATATGATGTTGATGATGAAGTGTGTTGGAATATGTGGAATGAACTTTGAAGTTTTTATGCTTGTTCTTAGTGTATGAAAATTGTGGGTTATAGGTTATTATATGGATGAATTGGATTGGGATTTGAAGTGTAATGAAGGTAAATTTTTACTAAAGAAAGATGTTAGTATAGTGTTCTTAAAATGAGAAAGAAGTATAACCATACGCATGATAATGAATAATAATTTTCTGTTTTGATTTTTGATGTATGAAAGACCATGATTTGTGAACCGCCAATTGAATAATTTTAAACTGAAATTGGAGATGATATTGATGAGTAATTGGAGTATAGTCTAGGTATAATTGAGGTATAATTGATGGACTATAAAGAAGATGTTTTGAATTTAGTAGAAAGATGATAAAATCTGGAAAACTAATGATGAAATGGATGGGAACCTTCGGATAACCCATCCTACGATTGTGAGAAACCAGACATGATCATGAGATGGGTTATTTGAAGGTTCCCATTGAAGCCATACACGATCGTGGGAATTGCATGGAAGTGAAGAAAATGTTATTTTTTGTGATTCTTGAACCAATTAAGGATAAGGAACTTTACTATGATACATTTGATTGAGGCTTAAAATGAACCTAATTTAATGTTGGATAAGTTGGTTGAATATTTGATAAGTTGAAGTTGTTAAATGATGTTATAACTTAAGGAAAAGGTTGTTTGATATCAATGTAACTACGTTTGGAATCTATGAGAGTTAAGGAAATGAAAATGTTCTTATAAATATAAATGTAATCCAAGGGATATGAATAATGCATTAGGAATGAATGAATGAGAATTGGGAATTCTGTGAATACTTATAATGCTAGAAAAGGGTTAATGAATGAATGGTTGATGAATGTAGATTAATCAAGCGTACTTGAAGATATAAACCTAATTACAAATTGGTTATATGTAACACCCCACTCCCACTGGACCCGAACCCGATATCGATAGTGATATCCGAATCCGTGCCCCGCAAGGGTGGCGTGCCACATCACTTAACAATTAAAAGTCAGTATAATTTTTTTTTTGAAACCATAAGCATAAAGTATAGAAGATCAATAACTAAAACGTTCCACTTTGTTTTACAACCATTTGATACAAGCAATGAAATCAACAGAACTTTTATAGCCACTTGGGCCCAATTCAAATTACAAAATACAATCATTTCAGTTTCTCAAAATTAATACAAACTGTAATATTCAATTACAAATAATACACAATTTTTTTGCGGAAAATACATTTAGTGACATATAAAGAAAACCAATGCAGACGCTGTAACACCCCACTCCCGCAAAACCCGAACCCGATATCGACAGTGATACCCGGATCCGTGTCCCGCGAGGGTAGCGTGTCACATCACTAACAAAACTCAGTACACTTTTTTTTTAAACACTTTACACTTAGCACTTACTGTGTGCTCACT
>JAOTJB010314866.1:0-15315 GCA_027123815.1 Erythroxylum minutifolium | reverse complement strand
ACATTGAGTTTGTGTATATTTAATAGTGTTAGGAGGTTTTTTGTTTTGAATTTTTTACTGCATAATTTGTCTACACCAATTAAAGGAACAAAAAGGAAGATGAAGGCTTTTTTGAGCCAACAAGAGCTCAATTACTTATTCAAATTGGGGATTCTAGTGTTGGTAAGAGTACTATGCTCGTAGGTTTTACTTCCAACAATTTCAAAGATTTCTTTTCCGCTATTGGTGAGCTCATTGATTATTATTTTAGCCTCTACATGCTTTTCCTTCTTACTAAAGTTTGGTTAATTGTCATATTTCAATCAATAGCTATAAACTTGGTCTAACTGAGATGTTCTTCTTGTTTAATTTACCAGGAATAATGTGAATTGGATTAAAATTTTTTTATAATTTTTGTTTTGTGAATGGTTAGATTTCAAGAGGTTATTTTTATTTTGGTTATGCATTATTCGGTGTGAATTGGGTTTCATTGATGTTTTAAATCTACACTTTATAGAAGTACTTTTTTAGTGGATGAATGAACATGCACACTAAATTGCTTTGCTAATAAATGAATATACTTGCTATTGTTTGAAAGCCTATACTTTATGTGCTCCTTTGTCTTAATTTCCTTTCAAAAGTTGGAATTAATTTTGACCCAAATTTTCATAAGTGAAACTGTTTAGTCTTTGTTTTTTTAATTAGTAACTTAGGTTTCTTATTGTCATTCAATCATCTTTTAGATGTGTTCAATTGACATACGTGTAGATGTTAACTATTTTCACTTATTAGGTGTGGAATTTAGAGTAAAGTATGTTGCTATTGGTGGAGAAAAGTTAAAACACGCTATTTGGAACATTGATAAGACTTTTTTGGTTTATGATTACATTGCATGTCTCATTCTTATAATGTTTCTCATATAATCTTTCTTTTTTAGTCTAGCTCACTTGTTACATTTGGTTTTTATGGTGATTATTATAAAATACCTAATTGGTTGATTCCTAACCAACCAATTGTAATTAACAATGATTTTTACTATGACTAGAAAAGGAATATTTAGATTGAACAACTATTTTTTATTGTAAAATCCATTTGCAACAAACATAAATTGTTGTTATTTGAGTATAATTTTTTTTCTTTATTTTAAAGTTTTTGTCTTTTTGTTCCTATCAATAATATAATTGCTTAACTACCTTAATATGATTTTTATTTTGATTATATCTTTCCCTTCTTTTTTCCCTTATTGAAGATTTAATATAAAGTTTTTATATAGTTAAACAGGATAGACTTAGAACATTAACTAGTTCTTATTACATAAGAGCACAAGGGGTAATTATGTATATGTATTTTTATTTTCTTTGCTCTCATTTTCATTATGGTTGTCTATAAGTGACTTATATGAAAAGAATTTTATCACACTAATATTATGAATGCTTTTGCAATTAAAATATGAAATCATGACCAATTTTAACAGATATTCGGGTTTGATTTTTTTACCTTAATATTTGTTTGCATAAATCTTATTAGATGAATTAATCGCTAAACTATGTTTTTTCTTAATTTAGGAAAATTATGATAAGGCAAGGTGAGTAGAATAAAAATGAAAACATCTCATAATCAAGGATCTAAGTCATTTGTACTTATTCAAAAGGAATATGTAAGGTCTATATTTACCATTTGTACGTTAATGAATATGCATTTACTTATTATTCCTTAATTCTTTTTATTTCATAAAATATAATGAGAAGGAACTAAATGGAAAAAAGTGTGATAGGATCACACTATATAAACTCACTTACTATAAGGAAATTGAAGGATGAGTGTCACAAGAAATAGAAAACAATTACTAAGTATAAAAGTTTGCTTAGTACTTTTGTTCATTTATTAATGTAGTAATAATATGTTGATTGTATATTGATTTTCTTCTTTTATTTTAGAATAAGATGTAAGAAGTGTTAGAGAAGTCTAAATTTGAAGGTAATGAACTCAATGTAGATAAGATTTGTTATACAAAACTTGGTAATCATTTAAGTTATGTTAAAGGCCTTGTCTATAGTCCAAAGCCAAAAGGTTCAACCTCTATATATAAGACACTTATTAAACAACGTCAAGTTGAAAAGAACAAGTTTAAGGTTGCATTAAAGGCTAAAGTAATCAGGGAAAAAGAAATCAAGCCAAATTAGTAAAATATCTATATGTTATTCAATAGGTTAATTAGCTTAGATTATGATGCAAATGAAGAGGAAAGTGTAAGGTATTAACTATAAATCATAGCCTAATTTTATCACTTTCTATATATACTATAATTTAACTCTAATACATTTTTCTTGAATTATAGAATGGATGACGATGCAACTGATGAGTGATCATGTTGTGATTGGTAAAGTTATATAATTTTGCTTTAGTTTGAACTAAATAATTAATGTATCAATTTTCTCATAATAATTTTAGTTGACTCTAACTAAGCTCGTTATTTGTTACAAGTGTATGGACTTGGGCAATACTTTTAGCTAATCTTTGACAATATCTCTAGACATATTCTAATTTATGGTGTTTTTTGTCCATATTGTTTTGTTTACAAATTATAAGGAATGCTTATACTATTATTAATATTTTGGTAGGAACAAATAGTCACCTATTAATATTGTATTACTTTTATTGGTTCAATTTAATGATACTTATATAACATTACTCATAGAAGGAATGCTTAACATCTTGAATTAATAATCTTTTTCTACAAGTTAATTTGATAATAATAAGCAAATAACTTGCAACAAAAAACCTGTTGAGACGTCATACAAAAAATGTTGCAAAATTGCTTAATGCTACAAATTATATAAAAGGTTAACAAAAGTCTTTGGCAATGTTTTTAAAATTCTTGTAGTTAAAAGACTTTATTTAAAAAATTTTAAAATGTAGATAAAAGACTATACTTACAATATTGAAAAAACATAGCAAAATATATATGACTACGATAGTATAAAATGTGGCAAAAAAATATTGGCTACATTTTTTTACATTTCCTATTATATGGTGCCAACATTTTTCGCTAACAATGACTTCTGAATATTTGTGTCTATGATTATGAAAAATGTTGCCTAAAATTTTCTACAATAAGGAATTGGAGATATTTTTGGTGACAAATTGAAAATGTGACAAATAATAATGCATGACATTTTTTTACAAATTGGTTACTGTTTTAATCGTTGCCTATAGCCTAGTTTGTTGTAATGTTATTGCAACAATCTTTATTTCATTATAAATATAGTAACATATAAAAGATAATTCTTATTCATTTGTCTATTAAATTTCACCTTAAATTTTTATTTTTAGATTAAATTTATAGGATATATTTTTATATTTTAGATATTATTTATAATTATAAAGTGATAAACATCAAATTTAATTAGCTTTTGAAGTATTTTTAATTATATGCCATTCGAGTTCGGACATGATTTTATAAGTGGTAATTTGAATAAATTTATAGAAATATATGTCCATTTGATATGTCTTAATTACCTACATATATATTACCGAAAGAATGTAAAGTAAATTTAGTTTGACTAAATTATGTCAACGAGCATAATTTATAGAAGTTATAATTAATTGTTACACTTTACATAGATATTAATTTAGCTAAAATTTCTATGATTTAAATAATCATTTGAAAAATTTTGAATTGTTAGAAAAATTCAGTGAATCTTCTAAATTTGATAGTTTGGATTCCCAATTAGGCAAATTAGTTTGTATTAAAATCTATGCAAAATAATTAAATTGGTTTCATCCTTACAATAAATCAAGTATAAATGAAGTGCTTTACCATTATATAAACTATATTTGATATAAACTATGTTTTACTGTGTGCTGTCCTTACGACAAAAAAGAATATTATAATAAAATTCATAATTTCAAAGGGGTGATTCAAAGCAAGATGAGTTTTTTTTATCTAAATCAAAAGCTAACTTGAAAACTATAGAGTAAGATTATGACTTACTACATCATTCTACATGATTTTCTTTTTTCTATAATTGTAAAGAATTACGATTGCGTTCTGTATTAGTTTTACATTGTTTCTGGAAGCATTTATTCAAGTAATTATCACTTTTTAAATTTGACACAAATTTGTTAAATTTTTTTTACCCTTTCCATTTTTAACAATATTTTTTGTTGCAATGATAGGTGTCCTTAAATCTCACTTGATGCCTGTAAATATAGCTATAAGAACAGGTTGCAAATCCATTTGACCGTAACTGGATCTAAGGAGTTTACATAGTTCCTTACCATACAAGTCTCTTTGTCTTGTTCATCTTTTTTCCAATTGTGCTTGCATTCTTAATCATATATATATCAAGTTTCCTGTCTACAAGAAAAAAAGAGTTAATTTTGACTATAAGTTTTACATTAATCGACAAGTTTAATCCTAACATTCTAGAGAGAACAATTATAACTATAATATTTTAAAAATGTTAAAATTGGACTCCACCATAACAGAATTATTAATGTCAGCATTGACTTGGTATTTTTTAATAATTTTTTGTTGGCCCTACAATGCCACGTCATTATTGAATTGGCAAGGTGGGGCTCGTTTTTAAAATATTTAAAACATTTTACTTATAAATATGGGACCCACCCTTTTTAATTATTCTTTAAACATATCTTAGCTAGACTAATTAAAGTTGCTAATTATTTTCTTAAGTTAACAGATCAGTTAATCCTAATAACATTTCACATAATAATTGTATAAAGTAAAGCAAAGATTAAGTAAACTAATGTTTAGTTAACTAATTTCTAAGCATACGATAGTGCTTCATACATAGATCCTTAACAAGTTATAGGGTAGTGTTTCATGTACTCCATTCCCAAATTCTCAAGTCATTTAGCATCATTTTCAATTAATCAAGGCAGCAATTATTGGTCACTAGTGGTAAATTTGATCAACGGGAGTAGAATTTTTGCTATATAGTCATTAGAAATTGTCGATCGAAGTTGTCACCTCGAAGCGCTTTGAGTTTACTAAGGTTTGTTATATTTTGTTCTTGTTTTCTGTTAGATATTCTCGAGTGTTTGGATGCTTACTTCTTGTAGGCAACATATGCATTTATTGTTTATGTCTGTTAGTTTATTATTGGTGTGTGTAGATATTGGATTTTGTCGTTAGTTTATTGTTAGGTTGCCTCAAGTTTGGTCCAAAATGTGGTCCCATAATTGTTTTTACCTTGTTTAATTGTAATATAAAAATAAAAAATGAGTTTTGGCTGCTTTCTTCTTATGGTCTCTTGTGGTCTACACATGCTCATATTTTTTATTGCTTTCTTATTGTGGTCTCTTATGGCTTGCACCAAAAATAGACTTCATACATAACTGAGACTATTTTATCATTTCTGTTGTTGGAATGTAGTTTTCTTGCAAAGTTCTTTCTCGTATTAGTTTCTTAGTAGATCAACTAATTTTTTTAGACAATTTGCAAGCTTTCGGATTTCTTGGCATCTTTATAGCCTAAATTGAGCAATGCATTTCTAAAACCTGTTATGCAATCACTATCAATGGGGAGCCTAGTAACTATTTCCAAGGTGTTAATGATTTGAGACAAAGAGATCCTCTCTCCTTTTTTTTTACTTTATGCATTTATTTATTAACTGGAAAGATAGCTTAGAGAATTAACAAATGTATGGGAATTTAAGTTTTATAATAAATATAGGAAGCTAGAACTAGTTCAGCTCTCTTTTATTAATGGCTTATTGATGTTTTGTGATACAATTTCAATACAACTCATGGAATCCTTATAATTGTTTCGTAGTATGTCAGCTTTTTTATTAATAAAAATAAGAGCCACATATATGTCTCTATTGATTCTTAGAGACTAGCTCACATCCACATAAACATTTCTGCTCTGGGCTTTCATGAGCTACATTTTAAATATCTAGAGATCCCAGTCTAATATAAAAGAATCTCTAATGGAGAATTTTAGCCTTGTTTAAATAAATTCAAAAGAGGATTGCAAATTTCTACTCTCCTTTCACTTTTTCTCAACTTGCTCATTTCCTAGCATACACAAAGAGAGGCTATTAAGATAACAATTTAATAAAGGATTAATGTCTGAAAAATATGAAAGTGATCAGTTAGGTTATTTGTGTAATAGTATCCTTAATCTTACTCTCAGAAAGAGTAAACTCTAGATGATTAGGAAGCATGATCGAAAGATTTCCTTAAAGCTTTGGAACTGATGCAAGAATCAACCAATTATAAAATGACTCTAGACTTGCTAATTAGTGGTTAATAATTAAAATGATCTTTATTTAAAGGTTAGCTAAAAGAATAATCAAAATATAACCCAATTACAGGTAATAGTATAATAATATGTAAAAAATATCAGTTAAAGCACAAGTTAACTATGCTAAACTATAAATTATATTTAACCCATTAACATGGCTAATAAACACCACATTCAAATTTTACTTCTTTTGATCTTCCATTTAGTCTAAAGCTTCAATTACTTCTAGAGTAGATACTGTTGTAACTTTCTCCACTAATCGAAGTAAATCACAATGCCATAAAAGTGATCATTGGAACAAAAATACAAACAATTAGCTACTGTTCATTTAAATATTCCAAAGTTAAGTGCAATATTTTAAAGGTACCTTTTGAATCACCATACTATTTCTGATAGTTCAAATCAGTAAATGAAAGTAATATTTCAGAGGTATGTTTTGAATTAACATGTTGTTTTTGATAGTTCAAAGTAGTAAATGAAGTATATATGACAACACTTGCATGATATATTGAGTCAAAAGGGTCTAAAATTTCATGGAATCATTGCATTGCCTTTTATTTTATGATAATCAACATGTTGTTTTTGATAATCACTACATTGCTTTTCTATTCTAACTTGCGTGTATACTTATATTTATAGGTTTTAATGGCTCAATATGGAAGTTTAAGTCTTTATCATAGTGGAAATTTAATGTTAGAGCCTAAATTTAGATATATTGGTGGGGATATTGCTACATTTGACAATGTTAATGTTGAGTATATTAGTAATAGACAAATAAATGAGATGGGATTGGAGTTATGGTATGATCAAAATGATAAGGCACATTATAGAGATCCTAGTTAAAACTTTAATGACTTATTAAAAGTTATAGACTCAAATGAAATTTGTATTAGGCTAGCAAATCTAATGCAAATAAATATAATTACTGATGTATATGTAACTCTTCATATAGGCACACTTATCCATGCTATTGATGATGATGAGAATCTAGAGGGACAAGGTGCATAAATGGATGACAATTTGGAGGGAGAAATTACACAAATAGATGAGAATTTAGAGGGAGGAGATGTATAAATGGATGAGAATTTGTAGGGAGCAAGTGCACAAATAGATGAGAAATTGAAGGAATAGAGTGTACAATTTCAATCAAATTTCTATGTAAACATTCTATATGACTATCATCTAGTTGAAATTGAATCATCAGATTGTGGTAGTCCTATTAACATTAATGAATATCCTAGTGGAGAGGAGGTAAGAGCTTTACATAGACCTAGCTCAACTGTTAAGGATAATCCTATAGAGGTTACACATGAGTGGAGGTTGGGAATGAAGTACGAGATTACAAAAGAATTTAAAGATACTATAGTTAATTATAGAGAACTTATCGGGTACATTGCTAGGTTGAAAAAGTATGAGAGCAATCAAATTAAGTATGTGTGTGAAAAAAGTGTGAGAGCAATCGAATTAGGTATGTGTGTGTTGATGGATGCCTATAGGTTTTATATACTGCATATAGTAAGAATAAGAGATGTTTTAGGGTGAAAACATATAATCCTAATCACACTTGTTTCACTACAAAAAAACCAAAATTGGTTTCTTCAAAATTCTTGATTAGAAACTTTAAGGATATATTTTGGAGAAGCTTAGTATCATAAGCAAAAAAATCAAGGAAGAATGTAGAGAGAAGCTCAATATTTTTGTTAATTCAAGCATATATAGAATAGCAAAGATGAGATTAAGGAAAGAGAGACCAACATATTTTATTACTGCATATGCGAAGTTGTAAGCTATGTACACGAGTTAAAGATAAGCAATCTTGGATGAACAAGTGAGCTACAATTATTAAGAAATCAAGAGAGTTTATTGGTACAGTTATATTATGTTATACAGTATATGTTGTACTTCATTATGTTCTATTAGGTATTATATTAATACTTCTTTATATTTTCTTATAATTCAAAAGATTGTATATTTGTTTTAATGTCATGAAAAGAGAGTGGAAGCATTTAAAACCAAAATTTGGGATTGATCGATGCTTCTTAAAGACTGAATTACAAGGGCAAATGTTAAGCACAGTTGGTAAGGATGGTGATAGGGGAATGTTCCATTGGGTTGGGCAATTGTATAGATGGAAAACATAGATTCATGGACTTGGTTAATGAATCTTTTACCATATGATTTGGAATTGGAAGATGGTTAAGAAATTACAGTTATATCTTATATGCAGAAGGTATGTTAATATATTTATAATTGAAAACATTATATGAAATATTATCTAATATCTTTTAATTTTTTGTAGGGATTAGACAAGAATGTTGAGGACACTTTGCCCAATGTAAATCACCAAATGTGTGACAAACATATATATCACAACTGGCATGGCAACTAGAAGGGAAAGGACCTTAGAAACCAGTTTTAGAATTGCAGTTGGTCATCTTATGTTCAAGATTTCAACGAGCAACTAAAGAGGCTTGGCAAAATAAGCCTTGGATATACTGCAACATTCCTTGAATATCCTAAAGAGGGGTGAGCCAGATGTTATTAGTCCTTTGAAAGTAAATGTTCAATTGTTGACAACAACATAAATGAAACCTTTAATGGGTAGATTTTACTAGTAAGGGAGAGGCCAACGATTAGCATGCTTGAGACTATTAGAATAATTGTTATGAGGAGGCATGTTAAGAGGAGACAATGTGTACTTAGGTGGAAATAAGACCAAATATAATGAAGAAGTTAGAGAAGTGCAAAAAAGAGGCAATGTAACGGAGAATTGTATGGAATGGAGATGGTGGTTATTAAGTTTCAAAGGTTGATGGTAAGCATATTGTCAGGATTACTAGATAACAAACATGTAATTGTCAAGAATGGGATTAATATCGATATCCATATAAGCATGCAATTAGTACAATCCATCACTCGAGAGAAAGGGTTGAGACATTCGTTGATTCATACTATTGGAAAGGTTGGTTTATAAGTTTGTGTAAACATGTGTTACAATCAAATTAGAGGTGAAATTTTATAGCCTTTAAGTGATGCAGAGTTGATATATCCTCCATCTAAAAGAGTTATACTCAGTAGACCGAAAATTGCAAGAAGAAAACAATAAGATGGGCAGAAGAAAATGAAAAATCCAAGAAAATTTAGTCAGAAAAGGTAAGTGCATAAATGCCAAAAATGTGGTCTTTAAGGTCATAACTCTAGAAAATGCAACAACACCTCAACACAACATGTTAATGCTTCGTCACAGGTGTGTACACCTTACTTCAATTATATGAATATAGTTTTATAAACATACAGTTACTATTGTTTATCATTATGTTAATTAAGTTAGAACAAAGGCAACTTCATAGGTATACCAGTTTTCAATTTTATATTACTTATTATTAGTTTTAATGATAGACAAGGCTATTTTCATTATAACTATAGTTAAGCGATATGAATTTAGTTAATGATATGATGTACTGAGTCAAAATAGCAATATTATAATCAATGTTTTTTTTATAAATTGGTCTAAGTTTAAATAATTACAAAGTTTGTTTCTAATATTTTATCTTCCATTTTCTAGGTTGGTTCATCTAAAGATGCAAATGAACAAAAGTTTGGAGATGTTGACCCACACATATTTCAATTATCATTTCAACTAAGGGGTTTATGATTCAGAGGTCATTCTGTTATTACTTTACAATAATTAAAAGCTGAAGTAAGCAGGAGGAGAACATCATTGACACGATCATCATAACTTGATCTTTATAGTCAAGTACAAGTGAAGCAAACATCGATTAGTTGTATACATAGAATGTAAATATTTATGTTGTATACATAACAATGTTTGTATTGTTTATATACAATATTGATATATGCTTAATTGATTATATATTTACTTCATTACATTTAGTGATTAATGATATAAAATTGCTTAAGATACTCACTTTAGTTCATATATAGTTTTAGGTACAATTTGGAAGCGAAAGAGCTAAATTCATATGTGGTTTTAAGTACAATTCAGAAGCGAAAAAGTTAAAGTGAGGTGCTTAATTGATTATAGATTTACTCTATTACAATTAGTGATTAATGATATGAAATTACTTAAGATACTCGCTTTAGTTCATATATGGTTTTGGGTACAATTTGGAAGCGAAATAGCTAAAGTGAGTCGAAAGCACTACATTTGAGCTATTTTCTAAAGATTCATAATCCTTTGTCTTCATGGAGCAAGAAGAAGAGGATTAAAAGGAAAAAGGAATACAAGAAAATGAAAACACAAAGAAGAAGAACTGAGCTATGTTGCTCTCTGCCAAAGCTAGAAATAAAATGCATAACCGTAAACAATCACTTACGGTTGTGTATGGATTTACATGGCCACCACTTGTCCATTTAACAAAAACTTGGTATTTTATTATAAGAGAATTGTGGTGAGTAATGGCTGATGGATGGTGGAAGGCTGCACTTTGGTTAGAGAAAGATAACTAGAAAAGGATTAAGAATCACTAATGACCATATCACGGCCATGCTAAATTATTGCATGGTCATGGGTTTTTAACTCATGGCTATGCAATATAAATGCATGGGCGTGAGCCACTATCACACCCATGCAATGTTAAGTCATGGGTGTGACACACAGTCACACCTATGATAGCCCCATGCACTATCGTGAGATGGACACCTCACCTTTTTTACCTACATCTTTAATATAAACTGAAACATGTGGCAACGATGGTTTTTATGAAAGTTTTGGACTATTTTGAGCTAACACTTTGGGACCCTTCAGGAGAGAAGAGAGTGCAATGAAGCTCTCATATATGGAGAGACCCATGGAGAGGTAACTTTCTCGACACTAACGACCCGGTTATGTGTATTTCTACTTGCATTTATTGCTCTTTCTCTCTTAGGAATTGATTATGTCATCTTATGTTTATTAAATTTAGTATTATGTAAGAATGATTTAATTCTCTATTTAATTAGTTTTATGAATGAACCTATTGGTAGAATCGAACCAATATGTAATTGTTTTGTTTCTGATTCATTTGTGGAAACTAATGGTTGGTAATCATTAGGAATAACATAACCTAGGTTAAATAATCTTAGCTTATGTGATTATTGTTTAAATTGGACAGTTTTTCTCATTCGTAAGGCAACTTTCCAATTAAATCTAGAGAGCATCTCCTAAATCAGGGCTAATTAACGAGCTCTTCTTAATTAACTATGACCTAAGGAAAAAATGGGATTAACAGAGCTTGATGTTAATCTATGACCAATTGTTTAAAAAGAGATGTGAATTGAGTGTAGGCTGAGATTGAACTAAAGAATCGGGTCATTAACAAATTCATCACTTTCATCATTTTTTCATGTTTTCTTTAATTTGCTTTTGTTAGTTAATTTTATTTTATTTTCTTATTTCAAACTAAACAAACCCCTAAAAACCTAAACACTAATTATTTTTATAACAAAGTCTAACTGAACACTCTATGTGGGATTGACCTAGACTCGCCACTGCTATAGCAATAGGTCTAGTTTATTTTGACTAGTGTTATGACGTGCTATCAAATGTAAATATTGATTTTTTATCAAAATCATTATAAGTTGTTACACAACCTCTCTCTCTCTCTTTCTCTCTCTCTCTCTCTCTCTTTTACATTACTTTTTGTGCATATTTGACAACATATGTAATGAATTAATTCTTCATTACATACTATTGGTTATATATAGTAGTATTGTTTTTGCTTCGTTACCTAATTCATATACAAATTTCAAAATAAAATTTTTTATAATATACTTGAAATTAATATTAACCATTACAGTGTTGAAATTCAATACTATATCCTTGTGACATAATTACAAATAAATAGTACAATAACCATAACAAATCTTATTACAATCTTAATTAACATACACTTATTTTCTTTTTTCTCTTTTATCAATAAATTTATTTCCTCCTTTAAAAGCTTCTTTTGTTCTTCAAACTCCTTAGATGTGCTTCTTTCAACCTTTTTCTTTAAAATTGATAATTCAGTCCTTAAATTTTGAATCACTTGAATGACTCTCTCAATAAATCCTTTACCATACCATTTGAAAAAGTTCAATCTCCCAACCTAAAAACTTCAATTTCATTAAAAAATAACTAAAACACTTGTTTAACATCCAACTTCATTAATCAAATAACAATAAATTCTCACCATATAATTGTGGCATCCATAAAATCTCGGGCTAAGATTATGATCACTCTATAAAGTCTTCAATAAGGTCTTTAGCCCACAGTAACAAATAACATTGCCTAACTTTGAACTTATTATTATGTAAGTTGATGATAATGATTCCATCTGCATACTTAAGAAAATCACAATGTAATTTTTTTTTACAAAGACAACACTAATGACAGACATAAGATAATATTAACAACGTGAAGAATATAAAAATCTGAAGTTTCGTTATGTTTGTCTTCATCTAGTAACTTACTCAAAATACTTATACTATTTTATGTAACATACTCCCAGTGTTTAATATGGTATCAGATCCATATGTTTTCCTCCAATATAAAAACCACAAATTCTACATCCCATTAAAGAGCTTCGATGCATAATTTTTTAATCAATTATGTGCATAACTTCTTGCAATTGGAAATCTAATCTTTCTATAAATACTATCAACATGTAGACTTTCCTTCTTTAATTTACTTTTTCTTATAGTTCTAATTAATTAAGATTATCGACTTCTACAACATCATTAGATCTTACCTCCTTCTTATAAAGACTTTTTAAAGAACCATCTTCACTTTATCTCACTTTCTTTTTTCTCTTTTTCCTTTATTTATTGCTTATGGATTACTCCTACCAACCTTCAATGCATGATATAAAGAAATGGAGAATATCTCTCATTTATTTAAAGGCTTTTTCCTTAATTAAGGTTGTGGTTGGACAAATCTGTTTATTAAACATTTGATATTTAACCTGGTAAAGAGTTACTTGAAACTTGTTTATTTATATAACCAAGTATGTCAAGTTATGTTTGAACAAAGAGAATCCAACTCAATTAAACTAATAATGAGCTAAATTTAAGAGTTATTTAAACAATATTAAAAACAAGCTTGAATATGTAAGAATCTAGTCGAATATGCAAATTATAGAATGATTTATGCGCTCCATTACTCATACACTGTACTTATATTGAAAATCAACACTAGTAACATGAGGGAGGCGGCCTCTTTGATGAACATGCCTAACTTGACTTACACTTAAGAGGATTGACTTCACTGTTATTATCACGATCAAATTCCTTAATATCAAATTTGCCACACTTTGGACCAATATCAAGCATTTTATAGCAAAACCAAGCAAATTAATGACCCATTTCATCACAATAGATGTAATTTAAATAAAGAAATTATAAATTAACACAAGTTATTCAATAAATATGCCCAAGATCAGTCTAATGTACTATATTCTCATTAGTTTAATCTAGTATTTCACGTTACAAGAATATAACATACAACATATTGGCATCTAAAACCTGCAGGTAACGCAAAAAGAACAAAACATGCCATGCAAAAGGCACATTACCAAAATGACAAAAGGAATTAAAATGATATCCTTTTCTTTTCTTTTAACCTATCTATTCAATATGTGATGTTTTAAACCTTATTTTCAAAACCTTTGACCATTTTCCATACATAAGCATTCAACTTTATTGATTTAGTTCATCCTCATATTGATGTTCTAACTATGACTTCAACAACTTTGGTTCAAGTACAAATTTTTTCTCATGCACATTAACATTATAAACAACCTATCTAATGCTAAGCCAAATATCACAAGCACTCACCTATAAAAATGACTATTAGAAGACGATGCTTATGGCATATACTCTCCAAATCTAATGCCTCTGAACCTTGAAATGATAGCGATGAATGAGAGCAGCTAAGGGATATGAGAAGGTGACAAATTCCAGATAGAGAGCAACTAAGGGATAGTGAGGGATTCTATATGGTAAGTGACTGAGAGAGTGAGGGATTCTAAACGAACAAACATAAGACAATGAGGAAGGGATTCCAAACGAAAGCTAAATAAAACGATGTGGGATCGTTTTGTTAAATAATAAATGAGGATTATTTTTTATTAGTTAACTTAATATTTGTTTAAGTTAAGAAATGTTCAAGTATTAATTAATAATGAAGGGTAAGTCCCACATTTATAATTAAAATAAGTTTTAATATTTTTAAAAGGTGGGTTCCACTTTGCCAAGTCAGTAATGACGTGCCATTACGAGGCCTAAAAATAAAAAATTATTAAAAAGTTTTAGGTTCGCACTAACCTGACATTTAATAGATAATTCCATTATGGTAGGGTCCAATTTTAACATTTCTAAATGTTAGGGTTATAATTGTTCTCTCTAGAATATTAGGGTTAAAATGTCGATTGGTGTAAAACTTAGGGTCAAAATTGACCCTTTCGCCATCTCTATAATGATTCAGCCTTTACCGAAAAAATGAGAATTAAGAACAAGTAACATAACTTGAATTTCAAATCTTTTGGCAAAGCGTAAGCTCGGTGTAACATCCCGTTTTCATATAACAGGTTAAATCATATAAACGGGTACACAGACGATCAATCGGAGAAATTAGGAAAAAACATCTCATGCTCATGCACTTGTAAACAGTGAGTTTTGCGCATGAAAAATGTCTGTACATGCATTCATGACATTTTTCCGGTTAATTGTGAATAAGTGTATTTTTAAAAAAATATATGTTTTTGTGTATAAAATTTATGTTGGAGAGGTTCGTAGTGGTTTCCTAATTTTTAGAGAATTATAGGAATTTTTCGGAGTCGTTTCTGGACCCGGAAAACTTTTCAAGTGATCGAATAGGGGTTTAACGATGGTGAAATTGACCGTCCAATGGCACTGGAAAATTAGGCTTATGAAATTCAGAATTTTTTAATTGAGCCATTGGAATTTTGGAGAGAAATTGGAATTGATTTGGGAACAAAATGAAGAGAACCAATGAGAGGGTGACATGTGGCAAGTGACACATGTCACTTGCCTACATGTCCACCTTAGTTACTCTTTAATAAAAT
>JAOTJB010314827.1:0-15320 GCA_027123815.1 Erythroxylum minutifolium | reverse complement strand
ATCATATCACCTTTCCAAATAACATTTACAATTAAAGTCGTTTATCAATATAAACTCACGCATATTGTAATTTTTCCGTTTTTGTATCCATGTGAAAACCAATATAAACTCATGCATATTAAATGAATAACATGTAAGTTTTTCTGTTTCTTAAACGTACAATATATGTCAACAGCCTTTAATGAGTTTCCATGCACAGATGCAAAAACAACAAGTTTACCATGCACACAACAGCCCATGCCATACGTACAACATATGTTAAACACTTGTTTAACCAAATGCTTTTAAAACCTTCTATTACACCATTTGGATAACATCTGTCAAACACCTTTTTAACCAAATGCTTTTAACACCATGTATTCAAATCATCAGCATATCAAATGCCATGTAATTTTATGATAAAAATTATCAAAAATAAAACATGATTTTAATTTGCCTAATGATAATTGGAAACTTTTAGTATGATGTAAACGCAAAATTAGCTCTAATACCAATTAAAGGATCGCATACACAGCGGAAACAAAAAAATTTGCAATCATGTATAGATCTACTGTGTTTAATATTCATACTAATAACAAGAATAAA
Source organism: Erythroxylum minutifolium (assembly GCA_027123815.1). NCBI lineage: Eukaryota > Viridiplantae > Streptophyta > Magnoliopsida > Malpighiales > Erythroxylaceae > Erythroxylum > Erythroxylum minutifolium. The sequence continues at coordinate 14,735 of JAOTJB010314827.1, read as the reverse complement.
CAAACAAATACCTGAAATTTGTGAGGATTAATCTGTAATGCACTTCGAAAATACGAAGTCTTTATGCACTCTACACCAAAAAATACGTCCCACTTTCAACACTTGATATGGCTATGGTTAAATTTGAAAAACCCTTTCTTCAAGAATGAAGAAAAAGAAATTTTCTCTTGTTTTCTCTTGTTGATTTCAACGTAAAAAATGAGAAATATGTATTTTTTTTTAAGTTTACAAAAACTTAAAAACAACCTCTTCACTTCGTTTCTTTTTTTTTGGGTAAAATAAGATTATCTTTATTACGAATTCAAGAAATCAAGTAAAACAAGAGGTGGTATAGAATACCAAGCCCCCAAGCTTGCCTCAAAATGTGTTCTAACCGCTAACGTATGCGCTGCCACATTCGCAGACCTATAGACAAAATGACATTTTGCGACTTGTATCTCAGACAAAAGAGACTTACAGTCCTGAACTATCAAGCCAAAAGCAGACGAGTCATTCGCAGAATCATTGTTGATAGCATTGGCAACCAACTGAGAATCGGTTTCCAATAAAACATAGTTCCATCCTTGTTCTTTAATCCAACTCAAAGCTTCTTTCACGGCTATAGCTTCAGCCATTTTTGCATTGAAGAAACTAGGAAATCTCCAAGCTTTGCAAGCAATAAACTCAGAAAGTGAGTTCCTAGCCACTGTACCGATACCCACATTATCAGTAGCCACCCCTGTTGAAGCATCTATGTTCACTTTTAACCAATTAGGCACTGGCGAAATCTAAGTACAGTGAGAAGCTGCTGTAAACGGAACTATCGAACCATGAAGCTTAGCATCCTTCCATGCATTCCATACACCATTAGCTAGCAAAAGTACTGCTCTAGGGTTTTTACTTCTTTGACGCCATACCATATCATTTCTATTCACCCATAGTGCCCAACAAATCATTGATGCATAACACAAGTTCTGCAATGTCAAGGACGTTGAAACTTGCTGGAACCACTCCTCAAAGGATGCAACTGAAGACCATCAGAACCTAAGTTGGGAAAGGGTCCAAACCTGCTTAGCAAAAGGGCAACTTACAAGAATATGAAGATTAGTTTCAGAATTTCCGAGACAAAAAGGGCAAATATCTTGTACCTCCACCTTCCTAGAACATAGATTCCACCTACAGAGTACATCATAAACGACATGCCAAATAAAGTTAATAGCTTTGGGTGGAATCATCATCTTCCACAACCGAGTCCAACTTGAATTAGAGATAAATTGCGGCACAATAGGGTTGTTCCGGATTAAATTGTAAGCGTTCTTGACTATATATTTGCCTTTTGTATCAAATTTCCAATAAACTATATATTTGCCTTTTGTATCAAATTTCCAATAAACTCTATCATCTCCTATTTGATTACTCAAAGGAATACAGAGAATACAAGCAACATCTCTTTCATTAAATAAACTCCTAATCCGCTCAACATCCCATCTTCTTTGCACAATAAGGTCTTAAACCAGTAAAGCAGTATTGTCCTGGGGTCTAGGAGTTGAGATGAAAGAGCACTCATTATCAGGCAGCCAAGGAGAATCCCAAATAAATAAGTTTGAACCGTTGCCAACTTGCCAGTATAATCCCTGTTGAACTAAGCTTTTAGACTCCAAAATACTTCGCCATACATAACTCGAATTTGAGCCTAGATCAGCTTCTAGAAAGCTACAATTCGAATAGTACTTTGCTTTTAGGACACGTGCTACCAAAGAATTTGGACTTGCCATGAGTTTCCATCCCTGTTTCTCCAAAAAAACTGTATTAAATTCATGAATTTTCCAAAATCCAAGCCCTCTGAACTGTTTCCGGATAGCCATTCTGTTCCAAGCAAGCCAGTTAATGCCTTGAGAATAATTTTGGCCACTCCCCCACCAAAACTGATTCATGATATGTTCCATATCCGTGCACAAAGTCTTGGGTAACAAAAAAAGACTCATGAGATAATTTGGTAAGGCATGAAGGATCGTTTTTAATAGGATCTCTCTTCCAGCATGGGAAAGAGATTTATGTTCCCATGAGTTTAACCGATTCCACATCCGGTCTTTAATATAACTGAAAACTTCTTCTCTATTGCGCCCCATATGCGATGGTACACCCAAGTAAGTACCTAGTGTATCTTTTTCCGAAACCCGTAGTAAGGAACAGATTTGAGATCTAGAACGCCAAGGAGTATTAGCATTGAAAGTAACTGAAGACTTGTTCAAATTTATCTGCTACCTAGATTCCGCCTCATATGTAGAAAGGATTTGTTTGAGAGATTGTGCTTCTTGAACCGAAGCCTTCGAAAACACCAAGCTGTCATCAGCGAAAAACAAATGAGAATTAATGGTCCTCCCCAACTAACACGAAAACCACTCAACTCACCATTTTGAATAGACATTCGAATCAAATTTGACAAGCATTCAGCACAGATGATGAATAAGTAAGGAGATAAAGGGACTTCCTGTCGCAAACCACGAGTGGGAACAATGGGTCCAATCTCTCTGTTATTCCGCAAAATCCAGTACTTAATCGAAGTTAAACTAGACATATCAAGATTAATCCATAAAGCATTAAAACCCAATTTAGTTAGCATCTGACAAAGAAAAGTCCATTCCATTCTGTCGTACGCTTTGCTGATATCCATTTTGACAGCTGCTGAAAAATCAGAACCCCCTTGTCTTCCTGTGAAATGCATGTAAAGCTCCAAAGGCAATAATGCAATTATCTTGAATATTCTTGCCTGCAACAAAAGCACTATGACTTTCCGAAATCAACAAAGGAAGAATGTTGCGAAGACAATTAACAAGCATCTTTGTAATGATTTTCAATAGGACATTACAAAGGGCGATCGGCCTCAAATTAGTTATAGATTCTGGGGTTGATTTCTTTGGAATTAAGACCAATCCAGTCACATTTAGATGAACAAGAATAGACCCACTTTGAATTATTTCAATACAATTATGAGCAATATCATTACCTATGATATCCTAGTAGCCTTGGTAGAAACCAGGATTGAAACTATCAAGCACCGAGGCTTTATTGGCTTTCATGTAAAAAATTGCTGCTCGAACCTCCTCAACTAAATAGGGAGCTAGCAAAAACTCATTTTGTTCCTCAGTAATAACAGGCTGAATAAAATCAGAAACTAACGTGGAAATACAATTCTGGGAAGCAAACACAGTAGTAAAGTAATGTACTATGAGATCCTCCACCTCGGACTTCGAATGGCACCAGTTTCCAACTTCATCCCACAAAGAAGAAATCCGATTACTTTGTTGGCAGACAATAGCTTTCTGATGGAAAAAATGAGTATTAGCATCACCTTCTCATAACCAAAACTCTTTAGCTCGTTGTTTCTAAAAAATTTCCCGCTGTAATAATAACTCCTGGTACCTATTTTCGCATCAATAAACCTTCTCTTATCCTTTGCAATTCGAGAACCTCTTTTAGTAGCCATGACAGCCATACAATTCATAAACTCTTCTTTTTGATAATGACGAAGCTCATTCCCCCAAATCGTAAGTAATGCGATACAACGAGAAAGCCTCTCAGATAAAGTCATACCAGCTGTCTCTAACCAACAACCCATAATCAAGTCCTTATATCCAGCTTCCCTCCTCCAACTATTTTCAAAACGAAACCTTCTAGCTTGAGCCCTAGGTACAAAATGACGTAACTCAAGATAAATTGGAAGATGATCCAAAGAATATTTATTAAGAACCATAGCTCGGGCTTGAGAGAACTTCCGTCTCCAAGAGTCAGTGACCAAAATACTATCAAGTTTGTCTTCAATTAAATTTCCACCAATATGACCATGTTCCCAGGTGAAACCATAACCAGACATAGGAAAATCATTCAAATGTATGTCTGAAATTGCATTTTGGAATCCCCAAATTAGGTGATTAGGTTGGGGTCTACCCCATCTCTTTTCAGACAATGTAAGAATATCGTTAAAGTCTCCTAAACACATCTAAGGCAATTCACTATAAGAAGCTAAAACACATAGTAACTGCCAAGAATTATTTCTTCTGGTTCTATTAGGGTCACCGTAAAAGCCTGTTATCTGCCAAGCACCAAATTGGGGTAAATTCACTTCAACATCAATATATCTGGCATAGGAACTGATAAGATTAACCGACAAAGCACCCTTCCAGAGTAATGCCAAACCACCACTATGACCAACGCAATCAACATTAAAAAAACCATCATAATTTAATAATGATTTTGTTTCTGCAACTTTATTTGACTTACAAAGGGTCCCAATAAGAAAAATAAATGTTGGCTTTTTATCTCTAATAATATCTTGTAAAGTACGTACTGCTCGTGGGTTACCAAGCCCACAACAGTTCTAACTTATGGTACTCATTTCTGTCGACGGGTCTGACCCACAAAACTCGCCGTTAGCTTGTTTTTTGAAACTGAATTGCTACTAAAATCAGCTGGAATAGCACCATTTGAAACACTGGGCTTAAGGCCCATTCTTCTCCTCTTGGGGTCCACAATTACAATCCCCTCTGCATTAGGAGTGTTGCCTAAAATAGTTGTCCCTTTAGTAATGTCAGCAGTTGACTTACCAATTATAGGATCACAATTATCTCCGCAAACCATTCCCTCAAAGTCAGTCATATCTCCAACCTTACTCAAAATTTGAAGATTCCCCTCGTTATTGGACTTTCCAAAACAGTCACAAACAGTAGAATCCCACCCGCCACCTGCCTCCTCCCTCAACCACCGGTCGCCGATACGTAGGTTACACTGATTAGAAGTGTGAATTTCAGGGCCAAATTTTTGAACCAATGGATCATTCCCTTTGTTTAAGAGCCGTCGGCAGAATCTTTCGGTGTCCAAGGAAACCACATAAGAAGCAAATACTAGGGAGTCTTTCATACTCCAACGTAGGATAGAACCAATTTCCAGTCTTAGCTCGGAGCTTCAACGTTTGTCGAATGGGATTACGAACATCATGGAAGTACCTGAGTCTCATGTATGAACGTCTTGGCCCTGTTCATTACCCAATCGAACTGCCACCCTCTCAGTCATAAAACCTTCTTGAAGTTTGTGAATCTGGACCCATAACGAAGTCACAAACAGAGGTATTTCAGTCAGATTAACGTTAAATTCAACTCTACCAAGGATCAGTGGTTGATTGTTAAACGTCCATGGTGCCATATCAAGAACCCTTTCCACATCCACCTTTTGATAAAACTGGAATCGGTAAACTCTTCCACCGTCCTCATTGACCGACATTCCCATGAAAGGCCTCCAAAAAGAAGCAAGGGTTTGTTTCATAGCCCGGAAGTTTATAACTTTATCTGTTAAAAAATGCACTATCATACATAGAGAAGTATTAGTACCTGTAGCCAGATCCTCCTCCACTTCAAAAACAATTCCATCCTCCTCCTCACCGTTGATTGATACGTTAGCCATCTCCACCGAGATTTGGTCGTCATTCACCATCGAAAAAAACTTGTCACCGACAAGACCTAAACCCAGAGAAACTTTCTAAGAAGAGAGACGAAACTTCTTTCCATGGTTTCCCTGATTGCTAGTTGTGTAATAGTTATATAAACCACCATGTATTCCTTATTCAGATATAGAGAATAAGAAGAGAATAATCTCTGTATTTTTCATGGCTTCATTTCTTTGCACTTAATATGGTATCAGGGCGTCACGTTCGATCCTGATTTTCTCTTCTCCTCTCCTCTCCTTTTCTCTGTTTCCTTTGTCATCAGTTTCTAATTACTGTCTTCTCTCACGCTCACTCTCGTCATGGAAACAACCATCAACTCAGTTACATCTTCTGCCGATCCAGCCTTAGATGTCTCAAATCCCTTCTATCTAAATTCTGCAGACAATCCTGGAGCTTTACTTGTGTTAAAAGCTTTTCATGGAACAGGCTTTGGCATCTGGAAAAGAGCTATGGTTTTAGCTCTCTCTGCTAAGAACAAACTAGGATTTGTAGATGGAGATGTCGTGAAGCCTGATGCAGATTCACCTCTCCTCAATAACTGGAATAGATGTAATTCAATGGTCATAAACTGGCTATTAAACTCTTTGAGTAAGGAAATTGTTGAGCGCGTATTATATTTCAGCACAGCTCGTGAAGTATGGTTTGAATTATTTGAACGGGAGCTGTGATTTATCAAATCCAGAAGGCTCTGTATTCAACTTCACAAGGGGCTGTTAGCGTCTTAACTTACTTCACTAAGATGAAATGTATTTGGGACGAATATAAACTGCTTCTTGAAATTCCTATTATACGTGTGGTGCTGCAAGTTTCATGGCAAAAATACAAGAAGATCATAAAGTCATTTAACTAAATACAAGAAGATCATAAAGTCATTTAACTTTTTATGGGGCTTAATGATTCCTATGCTGCAATTAGAGGATGATGCAACCTATTCCTAACATTACTTTTGTTTACTCAATTCTTATTCATGAAGAAAAACAAAGAGAGATTTCTTCTTCTGCTCAATTCATTCAAGAGTCTTCAGCCATGAATGTAATTTCTGCTGGTTATAATTCTGGAACCAAACAAGGAAATAATAAAAAGGATAATAAGTTCAATCCTAGCGTGATTTGCAAATACTGTAAACAGCTAGGACATGTGAAAGCTCAATGCTACTGAATTAATGGCTTTCCTTCATATTTCAAGTTCACCAAACCCGAACGCTTCAGTTCAGCAAATTCAGTCAAATATTCAATCTACTTCCGAAGGTGCCTCTTAAGCCCCAACATTGCTGCAGTTAGGGATGGTAAAATCGCCCAGCCCGAGTTGACCGGCCTGTGACTCCTTTATTATTGTCAAAACAACGTCGTTTTAGAAGGTTTTAGCTTTAAAAAATAAACAGTAGGCCAGGCTCGTCGGGCCATAGCCCGAGTCACTGGCCGGGCCACAGGCTAACTCATCCTGGGTTGCTGAGCCACGGGCTGGGCCACAGACATTCCTAGTTGCAGCACAAATTACTCAAGAACAGTATAATCAGCTCATCTCACTCTTAAACCAACATAAAACTAATGATCAATCTACTGGTATTTCTCAAGGGAATCTCTTTATTACTTCTGATTCATCCAATTTCACAGGTAGTTACAGTAATAAATTAACAATAATGAATGTTTGTGTTGTAAGCTCTTAAACTTCTTATTCTGGACCTGATCATTTACATGCTTCATGGATACTTGACTTTTGTGCATCTGATCATATATGTTCTGATAAGACCTTGTTTTCTTCTCTTAATCAACCCCCAAATTCTTATTCCATAACCTTACCTAATGGTTTTAATATTCCAGTACTAGCCATAGGACAAGTCAAAACTCCATGACCACATCATTCTTTTTCATGTGCTGTTTGTTCCTTCATTTAAATACAATCTCATCTCCATAAGTAAACTTGTCACTCAATTAAATTGTACCATCCTTTTCCACGTTAACTCTTGTCTTTTGTAGGCCCTTTCATTGAAGAGGCCAATTCCCCTTATTAAGAAGATTGGTGGTTTATGCATTCTGCATCACGAAAAAGACAACGCATTAACTATGAACTCTCCTTCTTTAGCTGATAATGTCTTACACTCTGATTGTAATACCTCTGAATTCATTCTTAGTTGCACTAGTTCTTCATCTACTGATGTACATCTTTGGCATGGTAGACTTGGCCATTTACCCGTAAATAAACTGAAGCTTTTGTCAGTTATACCATATACATTTAGTGATATTCTACCGTGTCTCATCTATTCACAAGCCAAACAACACAAATTACCATTTTCGAATAGCTAAATCAAAACTGTAGAACCCTTTGATATTATTCATGTGGATATTTGGGGACCTTATCATAATGGTTTTCGTTATTTAATGACCATAGTGGATGATTATAGCAGAAATACATGGGTTCATCTTTTGTCACTATGGTTTCACAATGATCAAGTCTTTTGTATCCCTCGTTCAAACTCAGTTTCACAAGACCATAAAAATATTGAGAACCGATAATGCTCCAATATTTTGTAATATCAGAGAAGGAAAAGAATATTTAGCTTCCCTGGGGATTATTCATCACAAGAGCACACCCTATACTCCACTACAAAATGAAGTAGTTAAGCGTAAATACAGACACATATTAAAGGTTTCTAGAGCTCTTCTTTTTCAATCAGGATTATCTATCTCTTATTGGGGGGAATGCGTTCTCACTATAGTTTATTTAATTAACAGAATGCCAACTCAAGTTCTCAATGGAGTCAGTCCATTTGTAAGACTGTTTAAATCCAAACCTCCTTTGAATCATCTTAGAAATTTCGGTTTCTTGTGCTATGTATCCGCTAATGCTAAGGAAAGAGAAAATTTGCAGCCAAGAGCATTTCCACGCATTTTTATTGGTTATCCATTTGGTCAAAATGCATACAAGCTCCTCTATCTTTTTACCAAACAAATCATCATTTCCAGAGATATACACTTTTACGAACATATTTTTCCTTTACAAAAATCTTCATCTCTTACTACAACTACTTCTGATATTCCTTTACCTAACGTAATAATTGATAATTATCCTTTACATTCTTCTTCACACATTTCTAATTCTTTATCATCATCTTCACCTTCTGTACGCCCACAAAATGTTTCCTCTCCTAACTTACTCGTGTCATCTTCACCACCGCAACAATCTTCATCTTCTTCTCTTCGTCATCCTTCAACTCCTTCCTCTTCAGTTCCCCATCGTGATATTCCTCTCAGAAGAACAATCAGACAAGTGAAATTACCTTCCCATTTACAAGATTTTGTGTGCAATTCTGCATTTTTCTCTGACCCCTTTTTATTCTTGTCATCATACTCTCATTAGTACATGTACAGGGTACCTTTGTTCTAGTATTTATGGACTTGTGGATAGACCTGTGTTAAACTTAGTTTTGCAAGACTCTGAGCCACTTCATTATCATCAAGCTGCTAGACATCCTCTTTGGGAAGAGGCAATGCGATAAGAACTTTCAGCCTTGGACAGCAAAGGCAAAAGACCCATCAGTTGTAAGTGGGTGTTTAAAATCAAACATAAATCAGATGGGACAATTGAGCATTACAAAGCCAGACTTGTGGCAAAAGGCTTTACACAAAAATATGGTAAGGATTACCATGAAACCTTTTCTCCAGTTATTAAGTTCAACACCACTCGTAGCATTGTTACTATAGATGTTAAGCGACATTGGGACATTCACCAATTTGATGTTAATAATGCTTTCTTACCTGGGGATCTACATGATGATGTTTACATGAAAGTTCCTCTAGGACTGTATTTCTAACCCCTCCTTAGTATGCAAGCTCAAGAAGTCTTTATATGGTTTAAAGCAAGCTTCCCGTCAGTGGTACTCTAAACTATCATATGCTTTTCGAATCAAAGGTTACGTTCACTCTCCCAATGATTACTCTTTGTTCTTTAAACATTCTGGAGAATCCTTAGTTATAGTTGCAGTTTATGTTGATGACATTCTAGTCACTGGGAACAATAATACTGAGATTTTCAGCTTAAAGACATTTCTTGATACTCAATTTAAAATAAAAAATCTCGGTTCCCTCAGCTATTTTCTAGGTCTAGAATTTATTAAAGTTTTAGATGGGGTTATGATCAGTAATGTAAGTTCATCAGAGACCTTTTGGACGCTCATTCTATTTCACAATATAAACCGGTTACTGCTCCATTGCCTCACAACTTAAAGCTGCAGCCATAAATGGAGAATACTTCGTCTGAACCTAGCATCTACAGGCAACTGATTGGAAAGTTAAATTTCCTTCTTAACACTCGTCCTGACTTAGCCTTCTCGATACAATATCTTAGTTAATGCAACCAACAACCTGCGCAAGCTCATCTACAGGCTGCTATCCAAAGATTACAATATTTATCTGGAACTTCCACTCAAGGTTTGCTGTTCAATGATAATAATAATTTTGATTTGGCTGCATATTGTAATTATGAATGGGCCGCATGTCCAATTACTCAACAATCTGTGGGTGGTTATGTTATCACTTTAGGAGGATCTCCAATATGCTGGAAATCTAAGAAACAAGGGACGATTTCCTTATCATCAACTAAAGCTGAATACAAATCCCTTCAAAAGGTCACCGCTAAATTGTTATGGCTTAGTCGTTTATTAAACGACTTGGTGTTTTCCAACATCACTCCCATTCTAGTAAAATGTGATAATATGGCTGCTGTCTACATTTCGAGAAATCCAGTCCTTCATAAAAGAACTAAGCGCATCGAAATTGATGCTCATTATGTCCAGGAACAACTTCAGGATGGCCTCATCAATATTTCCCATGTTCCTTCTTCACAGCAACTTGCTGATGTTTTTACCAAATCTTTATCTGGTCCTATGCATATTCGAACAGTTTCCAAACTTGGATTGTTGCCTCCACCTCTAGCTTAAGGGGGTGTTATGTATTATTAACACAACAATACAGCGTTGGCAGAGAGGAACGTTTCTGGACATTCTCCAAATTCTGTCTGATTTTGTTAACAAGTTTGTTGGGTCTGTCAACAAGGATATTCCTTGATTGCTAGTTATATTCTATCAGAGTTTGTTACAAATTTGTTAGGTTTATTAACAGGGATATTCTCTGATTGCTAGCTGTGTAATAGTAATATAAACCACCCTGTATTCATTATTCAGATATAGAGAATAAGAAAAGAATAATCTCTGTATTTTTCATGGCTTCATTTCTTTGCACTTAATAGTTCCTTAGAAGAAAAGGAAGTAAAGGTCTTTGGAGGAGCGATCCATATAATATGTTCCTAAACTCCATGGTATGTGACGTATTTTTGAACTCAAGGTTGTGAATATATAAGCTGGCAAACAAAGTTCAAGTGCATTAAACCCTTCTCCTTCTGTATTTTTAGATTTCTTTCCCTCAAGGCTTCAAAATGCACACTCCGGCGAGCTACTAAGAACATCGATAGGCTATTCGAAAACTTGAACCTGTCACCATCCAATCTTATTTGACGCTTCAAAGAGAAAGATGACGTTTTCAAATTGAGGTGCAAAGTTTCAAGGTTGAGCAAAGAGGATGTAAGATCGTTATTGATGATGCGGTCCTGACAACAAGAGGAGAGCACAAGGAAGAGGAAGAAGATGAATCAGATGGTGAGTATTGGAGGAAGAAGATGAATCAGATGATGAGTATTGGTTAACTGATGTTTTATTGCCTGAAGATGCTAAAATCCTTTCATTGATGGTCCTAAAGGATAGAACAACACCAGATAGGCATAAAGGAAGGGAAGGTCTTAGGAAGAGAGATGGACGTGAATTAGTTCTTGACCTCTATTATAAACATGTATTTAATGTACTTATCAAAATTCTTATGTAGGATTGTTTTTTGTTTAAACTTGAAAACAAAGTTCAGATGCATTAAACCTTTGGAGATGCACTGCTGTAAGCTGTAAGTTTTTTTATTCTTGATTATTCAAGCATCAAAGACATAAATCATATATATACGTAAATCATTTGTGCCCATTCAGATCTTGAATATAATAATAACCACATAGATGAAGCGAATAAATAACTTATCTTGAATGGAATTTGTCATGATGTAGAGAGAAAGTTTTTAACGATCACGAACTAGTTTCTCTCTCTTAATCATCTTTCTGTACGATAGCTTGATGAATAGCTCAATACACAAATACCTATGTTCTGTATTTGTTTTTTGTCTGTACTTAATTAGGATAGAGAGATGACTAGTTTATATGCGCTTCTCTATTTATATTAAATCTTGTACGTCCATCAAGTACTAAATTAATAGTTAAGATTTAATATATTATTAAACTAAAAAAATCCTAAACCAAGTTTAATATGAGCTTATAGAAAATCTGGGCCACAACATCAGGCCATATTTCTTACATTCTCCCACTTGGCCAGATGACATTTAATAGTACAACATAAGGCTACCAAGAATTAAATCTTATAAACTGTTAACATCAGAAGCACCTCAACACAACAAATCATATAATGTGGGTTACGACAGTCATACACAGTGTAGTCGTATACTCCCTTCCATATACCACTACATTAAGAATTTACTATGTTTAGGTTCATAAGTTGTATATAAACACATACAGTCCACATACTTGTTATGAAAATACATACACATTTCTTATTCAAACAATCATGTATACATAAACATAATGAATAAGAAATATAAAATTCAGAAACATATTATTATAGAGCTCAAGAGTGCTAAAACATCATCATCAAACATTATTATTAATCATCAATACAACCAAGACCCATCCTAAGCACATGTTTTTTGGTTGTAAACTCTTAATTATAGGATCTGCTACCATTAGATATGTTCTATATGCATTCTTTGTTTCTGAATCTCTTCTTTAACAACAAAATACTTTAATTCCATGTGTTTTGCACCTCTGGAGTATTTGTCATTTTTAGAAAAGAAAATTGCTGCAGAATTATCACAATACATTTTCAATGGCTTGCTTATTGTGTCGACAATCCTAAGCTTTGAAATAAAGTTCCACAACCATAATGCATGAATTGTAGCCTCATAATAAGCTACAAATTCTGCTTTTATAGTGGATGAAGCAATAACAGACTGTTTGGCATTTTTTCATGAGATTGCTCCTTCAGTTAATAGGAACAGATAGCCAAATGTTAACTTTCTATTATCAACATGTAGGCCTTATTTTGTGTTGAAGAGCGTCGCTCATCCTTCTTCTTTGTAGTCTATAGTTGTCTGTCCATCCAGGTACATTGTCCAACTAATATCTACCGTATGTGTTGCTTTAATAATACATTAATTAGATGCGTTTGAGTTTTGTGTGAATGCAAAGGAGGTCTTGATTTTTTGTTGTTGTTTAGAATATTCTTATAATCATTCATGAGTTTTTATGTTCTTCTTTAATAGTGTAACTATTTATGTTTGGGTTATGTTTGAATCATTGATGAGTAGATGTATGATTACATAAACATTTACTGTATATGGAGTAAGTTTAAGATCTTATGGATGATTTAAGGCATAATAAACCTCTAGGATAGTATATAGGCTGGAAACTTGTGATGCGGCTCCCATGAAGCTTAGCGGTGAAAAATTTCACTAGCCTAGGAGTCACAGCAAGAACTTGTTTTCTTGATTCACAAGTGTAAACAATGCCACGTACTATAGTTTTGAAATCAATTGTAGGTGATTAATTCGATCGACCAATTTGATCGATTAATTGTAGGTGATTAATTACTACAATTATTACTTAAACTTCAATTTGATTAATGCAAACATAGTATTAGCACAAGGAAGTAATACATTTCATAGACGAGACAATTTGTTCCATAATAAACCCCTAGGATGGTATATAGGTTGAAAACCTGTGATGCAGCTCTCGTGAGGCTTATCGGTGAAATATTCCATGAGCCTAGGAGTCACAAGGAGAACTTGTTTTCTCGATTCACAGGTGTAAACAATGCCATGCACTATAGTTTTGAAATCAATTGTAGGTGATTAATTAAATTGATTAATCGTTAGGAGATGTGTTAAGTTTAGATGTTCTGTAAATTTTGGGGTGCCATGAAGGATACATAATATGGAATCACTGATTTAAATTAACAGTTTTGCAGAAATTAGCAATGTTGATAGATCTTAGATGTATAGACGAATATCATTTGATGGTTTTATTAATCCTGAATTTGTTGAGGGAGTCGAAGCCTTTATTCATTATGCATGTTCTCAACCTGCATCTATGGATGGGCCAAAGATCAGATGTCCAGGCAAAAAATGCAAGCACATTCATTTCCTTCCTATTGATGAAGTTAACGAGCATTTGTTAAGAAGAGGGTTTGCTCCCAATTATTTTCAGTGAACACAACATGGGGAACTATTGATTTGTAGCACCTCAAGGAGTAATCAAGCACAATCGTCAATTAACTTTAATGAGTTTGAAGGGGAAATTGGATTTAGAACAATTAATGTCGATGCAACTGAAAATCTTTACATGCAAATAGTTTTTGATGCAGGCGGTTATAACTTTCAAGAAAATATAGAAAATCTTGAAGAAGAACTCAACCCTCAATCCAAACAGTTATTTGACTTACTACACTTAGCTGACCAAGAACTATGGCCAAATTGTGAGACAATGACTCAATTATCTTCAACTATTCATATCTTGAACATAAAGTCTGAAAGGCACATTTCTGATTGTATTTTTGATCAAATTCTTGGATGATATAATGAATCATTACCCTCTGATCACACAATGGTTGATAGTTTTTATAATATGAAGAAACTTATTAGGGGTCTTAGTTTACCTGTTGAAAAAATTGATTGTCGCAAAATAGGATGTATGTTGTATTGAGGTGATAATGTGGAATTAGAAGAGTGTAAAATTTTTGGTCAATCTAGGTTTAAGCCTGTAAAGCGTTTTATGAAAGGAAACGGATGTATTATTTTCCACTAACTCCGAGACTTCAAAGACTATATGCTTCTGATGTTACTGTGTCTCACATGAGATGACATAATGAACACGAACAGGAAGATGGGATAATGAGTCATCCATCAGATGCATTGGTATGGAAACATTTCAATGACACCCATTATGAGTTTGTAGCTGAAAGTCAAAATGTTAGGTTGGGCTTGTCGACGGATGGAATTCAGCCTTTTGGTCAATCTAGACAGCAATATTCATCATGGCCAGTCATAATTACTCCTTATAATTTGCCTCCATGGATGTGTATGAAAGAGGCATATAT
>JAOTJB010314821.1:0-15321 GCA_027123815.1 Erythroxylum minutifolium | reverse complement strand
AGTTTCGGTAATATTTCAATTCATTTAATTATATGTATTGCGATTTTACTTAACAAAATTAATAACTTAACTTATACATCTTCTTTATAGATGAAGCTCAATAACATTGATATTGACACCCTTGAGGTTTTAAGCAGTGTTAGTTCACTTTGAAACAAAGGTTAAAGGATCATCGATATAAACTTCATAAATATTAATAGTCTTTCCCTTCCGATGAAAAGGCAAGGAGACATGTTCCGGAACGGGTGACTCTAAAAAATTGGAGTCAATTGTGTGATTATTGGACCTCAGTGAAGGATTAGGATTGTTTTTTTTCTCTTCATATTTTCCTACCATTAATTTTGTTTATACATTTCCTGACTACTCTTAATTTAGGAAAAGTGTGAGAAAGCCAAGGAGAGCAGAGCAAAAATGAAGACTCCTCATAACACTAACTCCAGATCATTTATTGTCGTCTGACAAGAATTTGTAAGTGTAACATTTTCAATTTATTATTCTATTTCTTAATACACTAAATTCTAATTGGTAATAATGGTTTAAATTCGTATAATAGAGTCAAACACAACTCCAAGGACAAGAGTGTGATAGGATCACACCTTACAAGCACACACTCTACAAGGAAGGTCAAGGCTAGACGTCTGAAAAGGCACAAAGTAATTATGTAAGTACAAGTAAATTAATATTACAATTTATATTTATATGTAATAGTAAGTAATAATTTTTTAGTTAACTCGATTTTGTACTTTAAATTGTAGAACAAGATGTAGAAGTTGTTGCAGATGTCATTATCTGCGGGCAATCAGCCCAATATTGATGACATTTATAACAATGTCCTTGGTACAAGATCGGATTATATCAAAGGTCTTGGGTATGGCCCTAAGACTGTTGGTGCATCTTCGTCACAACCAACATATGTGACGGCACTTCAAGAGGAGAACCAGTAATTAAAGACTAAGTTATATCGTAATATTAAAGAAGTGAACAAGCTTAAAAAAATAGTTAAACAATTACTAGGTTCTGCATATGTTAGTGATAGTGAGTCAGATGAAGACTCTTAGTTTGTAAAAGGTGTGTAAATATTTTTTATGTAAAATGCATTCCATTTAATATGTTTATTTTATTTCAATTTATTTTTATCTAAAAATATGTATCATTTTTATATTTCAAATTGTCTTAAAATTTGTAATAAATTAAAATAAATTTGTTTGTAAAAATTAACATAATATTTAAATTTAAAATAAAATTTTGTCACTAATTAATATTAGCTATCAAAACAAAATCATCACCAACAGTTATTACCTATGTTTATAAGAACGTCCCTAAAAATATTTACCTACAACAAAAAATTAGTAGCTAAAACTATTCTGCTACAAAAATAGAATCATCATAAAAAACTATTAGCTACCAAAAGGAAATCGACATAAAAGGTTGTTAGCTACGTTTGCAGGAACGTCTTTAAAAATATTTACCTACAACAAATAATTATTCGCTAAAATTATTCTGCTACAAAAAGGAAATCATCACTAAAACTAATTACCTACGACTATAATTTAGTCAGGAATAACTTTTATCTATGAAACAAAAATGTCACAAAAACCTATGTATGACTTTTGATGTTCTCGTCGATTATATTTTTTACCAACGAATTTGTTGTGTGGAAAAAAATTTTTGCGAAGATTTCACGAAAATGTCACGGATGTTTTTTTCATACCGGGATTCAGCAACGATTTGGGTGATAACTATTTTTTGTTGCAAATTAGAATTTGCGAAGAATTTGAAGTGTTTAGCAATGTTTAGTTTTGTCACAAATAAACTTATCTGTTATAGTGGTAGTTAGGTTATTTTGATTCCAAATAAATATCGTGGAAGAGTAAGGCATTAATTTTGATAAAGATGATCATGAAGAAAAGTTTAATGAGGTGATATTGCTAAAAAGAAGTTAGCAAAGGATTTCGGGGGGTGCGTATAAGGACGAAAGATACAAAAATCAGAAATGGTGAAATTATTGTAGGCCATGATCGTGGCCTGTGACAGGGCATTTCAAGCACTTGTTTTTTAGTCTTTTTCTTACAAAATTTCCCTCCCCTCACCTATATATTCAATTCTAACCTTATTTCTTCCATCACTTTCATTTAAACTCTCTCTCTCTTCATATAAGACATTCAAAGGCTCTCACTTTACTCTACCTACACTTAACTCCCTTACTCTCGCAACTCTTGCACACTAACTCCCTTACTCTCGCAACTCTTGCACACCCTCATTCATAATTAGGCCACGGATTAAGCAGACTATTAAGTGCACCTAATCTAAGGGAAAAAACTAAGTATCAAGCCATGGCAAAGAGATAGGGTAGCGGATTACGGAGCACTTTTCTCGATCTTCTCAGATGAGGAAAGTAATCGCTTCAATTCCCTTCGTAATAAGCAAATTATGATTTCCAAGTACTTCCATTTTCATACTTTAGATAGACTAGAATTGAGAGACAAGGTCAAGAACCTAGCAGAGAGAATTCAATAGGGAAGGTTCATTCATTTTCAATATCCAGTTTGCGAAGAACTAACCTAGAATTCTTTATATCCTTTCAGTTTGAATCCAATAAACCTAGGGAATTGTGGTTTAGGTTGTAGGGGCAACTTTATAAGCTTAATTATGATACTTTGTATGAAATTTGTGGTTTCCTCGAATAATCCATAGTGGATCAGCATGATGATATCTATATCACCCTTTACTAGACTGAATTAACTGGGTTAGAGCACTTTGACACCAAGAATGCACATAACAACATCATCAGGAGCCACAAACATTTATTGTTGTCCAAATTCATGTGTCAAAATATTTTTGACAAAATAGAAACTAATAAGTGTTCAATAAAGGAACTTTTTCAATTGTGGTGCATAGACCACAATATCCCAATTTGCATAACCACCCATGTCTTTAATGCAATTATTGCCACTCGAGATAAGCAAAGTAATAGCCTAGGAATGGGTTACTTAGTTTCAGTCATATCTAATTATTACGGAGTTGAGAGCAACAGATTGACGATCTACTATCCTGAATTCATAAACCATGATCATCTGTGGCAAGCTAAAGTCTCGTAATATTGATCTTTGGGATATTAGTGCCAAAACACACATCAAGATCAAGACTAGTCAAGCAAGTTTGAGCACTCAATAATAATAAAAAAGGGATTCGACTAGCGAGGAGTCAGGGGAGGAGGACGAAGAAGAAGAATCGGGATGGAAGAAAATACTAACAGCAATATCTGATCAAAACAAAACGCTAACAAATACTTTGGCTGAAAACTCTAAGGTAATGAGGAACATGACAAAAGAACAAAGATGCCAAAGCTAGGACATTAAATGTATTCATATGTATTTCGAGGCTCAAGGTGTGCAATTATCGACCCTCTCACCATCATCACCTCCATCACCGTAAGACTTTGCTTTTAACCCTTTTCTTTTAAATCTAGTCTTTATTTTTATTTTATTTTATTATTTCCTTTTATGTGTGTTTGTTTGTATCCTTCTCACATTGAGGACAATGTGTTGTTCAAGAGTGGGGAGGGTTGTGTGTTTTGCTTTGAATGTGAATTTTGCATATTGTTATGTTAATGTGCTTTAGGTTGCATACTGTGAATTATAGTAATGTATCAATAGCTTAGATGGAATGAAATCGATTTAATTTTGAACATAATCTATTAGGTTGTGAAAAGTCATTAGCTCACGAAATTAGTGATCTAGGTCTTTTAGTTAAAATATGTAAGTTAATAAGATTTAGTATTAGTTTATCACCAATAAGTTGTCATATTCATTTATAATTTTAGATTTTTTGACTAAGTAGCTTTGCCAGTATTTTTTCATGAAAAGGAGTAGCTAAACCAACAAGATAGGCATTAATTAATATTAAAAACTATGTTTGTAAATTTTAAATAAACAACTATTCCGCTAGCCTTCAAATTATGAATAGAGCTAGTAGCCAGTTGAGAACGGATGTAGTCGAGTAACCAAATTGAAATGCATCACAAATGTGTACCTTCACATCAAAAGGCTATAATAACATTCCAACTAAGCAACTTACTAAAAACATGACTTAGTTGAGCAACCATATCGACATTTATTACCAATGTTTGCCTCCGTGTAAAAAACCTAGGTCTATGTCCACAAAAATTGTTTAGAATGGTTTCTAATAAAATCTATTGAACTTATAGGTAGCTTAACTTTTCTTGAAAACGTACTTAGGATTAGTTACAAAGTTTGATTGAAAAAATAATTATTAATGTGTGTGTACAATTAAAAGGGGTGAATAAACTTGATATTTAAGTTTTGATTAATATGTATATTTAGTTCAGAGCTCCTAGACGTAGATTTTGCATGTTAATGATTTAGAACAACTTGAATGATTGTGTTTAAACTTAAATTTATTTCATGAAGTTGAAGCTATTGTCTCATTATTGCATTATGTGCTTTGTGATTTTATGTTGTTGGATTTTTTGTTTCTTGAGGACAAGCAAATGTTTAAGTGTAGGGATGTTGATAAGTGTAAATTGCATCTTGTTTTAGGGTATATTTTGATATGTGTTTAGCTGTTAATTCAATCATTTAGTATATGCTTAGGTTAGAATTGTGTTAGTTTGTTAATTATTTTTGTTTTAAGTATTTTAAGGGTTTAGTACAAGCTTTAAAGCTTAAATATTATATTTTTGAGGTACCTTGATGTGTTTGCTAGTGTTTTAGGGTCAATATCGAAGGACAAAGAGTTCCAGGAATGGGCTATGATCGTGGCCTGCAAGCCACGATTATGACAGAAGGCTCATATGTGAGCCACGATCCTGGCCTATGTTAGGCAGATGCGCAGATACTTATAAACTTTACATTTCAAGGGACTTTTTGGAACATTCAGATCCCAAAAAAGTCCTAGGGTTGCCCAAAACATAAGAGACCATTTAAAGAACAAGAAGAGAAGAAAAAAGGAGCTTTTTGTGCAGCCACTTTTAGAAACCCTAAGAGAGAAAGAGGAAGAGAAACAGAGGAGGAAGAGGAAGAAGAAGCAATCTCGATGTGCATCCCGAATCAGGAGGTTTCCCGATGCTACTGCCTTCCCAAATCATCCATTCTAAGTTTCTATTTCCTTTTCGTTTCAATTTTATTCATATATAAAGTTGGGATGGATTGTATGATAATAGATGGTAGAATGTTGATGATGTTCTAACTCTTCTTTGGGATTTTATTTTGATTTAATGATAAGTTAGTCAATTATGTTTATTAGATGAATGTTGTGATTTGATTACATTCTTGCATAATTCGATAATAAACTGAAAGGATGAACTGAATAAAAAACGATTAAATCAGATTAATGAGAGTTAGGCGATTTAATAGAAATTGTGATAAATCATATTGGTAATTGTGCAGAGAGAGATCTCATGTGATATTCCAATAGTTTATTAGAGTGCTTCAGATCTAATTAGGGTTTTGGATAATTTATAAATTGAGAGATTACAAATTTCATAATCCAATTATGGTTTATAAATTAGGGTTTAATGGTTATAACTCGAGAGAGAGTAATCAACCCTAGGATCGTCTAGAACTGACACCCCATTAACACATAATCAGCTAGGTTAGCATTAATGATTGGTAAAATCCTATTTCTCATAACTTGGTAAATTCTTTGGTTGATTTTCATTGTGCATGTTTGTTGCTCAATTGTCATTTCATTCGTGTTTAACTTTTGATTTAATTGGTTGAATTCAATTCTTGTATTTACTTCCTATTGCTTTGTTTATTTTTAGTTTCATATCTTTTCAGCCCTAGAATTTTAGTATTAGATTAATCCCTTCGTGGGATCGACACCTCTTATACTACAGTCGCGACCTATGTGCTTGCGATATTTGAGGGCCTGTAAATTTTAAAGCTCGAACAACACGATCAGAAATATCTCTTCTTGAGATAACTCTTTTCTATCAATAGTGTCTCTAATAGTATCATTAGTTATAAGTGCTTTATGTTTCTTTATTTCTTCCCCCTTTTTTCTAGCTTCTTCTTCCTCTTTCTTTTTAGCATCTGTGGTTTCTTTTTGTTCAGAAATTTTTTAGACTTGTTTTGTAAGACTTCCTCTAGTCTATGGTCGTCTAATCAATCAAGTAGATTCTTCATCTGAATCATTTTCAATTGTAATCTAGTGCACTTGAGGCACTTTCTTCTCTTAAGGTTTAAAGGAGAAAGGTTCAATAATACGTGCTTCATCATGGTTAACAGAAGAAGTTTGTTTTGTCCTTTTGATTTCGTTCATTGTAGGTGAGCTGTGTGAAGTTTGAGAGAGAAGACAAGAGGCAATAAAAATGTAGAAAGATAGGGTAGAAAGAGAATAAATGGTGTAGATGAGAATGGCAGAGATGAGAAGACGATAGAAGTTTTCTTAGGGTATAAGTAGACGTGCAGGACAGAAAAGAAAGTGTAATCGGTTTCATATCTTCTGATAGATACATACGTAAAGTTTTCAAACTATACGAACATTTTTGAAAAGGCTGAAATGACTTCCTGAATGACTCCTTATTTTTAGGACACGTGTCACTTAGAATGTCAACCTGAGAGAAGCCTTCTAAAAAGAAGAGAAGTCTTCTAATCTAAAAGAAACCTACTATCCTAAAAGGAGGCTTCTAAACTAAGAGGGGCTTTCTAAATTATAAAGAGCCTACTAAACTAAGAGATAGTTTCTAAGGAATCATAATAGAAGGAGCCTGATAAACGAAAGGCAAAGACAAGTACCAGAGAATATTCTTGCAGAAATAATATCAAAGAGTTTACACATACCAAGCTCTTTTCTTAACACACAAAATCTATCTTTAGAGAGAGGCTTAGTGTCAGCTACTTGATTCTCAGTATTAACATGCAAAAGATCAATAGTTCCTTCTAAAACATGATCTATAAGAAAATGATGTTTGATTTCTATATGCTTAGTCCTAGACTGATGCACATGATTTTTGAAAGATTTATAGTACTAGTATTATCATATAATATAGGAATATGAGAAAAGTTTAGAAAAAATCCTGTAGTTGATGCTTCATCCATAAGATTTGAGCACAACAGTTGGCAGCTGCTATGTATTATGCTTTAGTCGTCGAAAGCGTTATACAATTTTTCTTCCTATAAGACCAAGATACTACACATCCTCCAAGAAATTGACAGTGACCACTTGTGCTTTTATGATCGACTTTATCACCTGCATAATCTGCATCACAATAGCCCACTATATTAAATGAATCAATTTTTGAATACCATAATCCAAAATCCATAGTTCCATGGAGATATCGAAAGATTCTTTAGACTGCTTGAAGGTGGCTTTCTTTTGGATTTGATTGAAAATGTGTGCAAAGACGCACACTAAGCATAATATCTGGTCTTGAGCTTGTAATCCATAGTAATGATCCAATCATTCCTCTGGACTTTGTCTCATCCATAGCTTTGCCTTCTTCATCCTTAGCAAGTTTAGTTCCAGTGTACATGGGAGTACCCATCAATTTGGCATTCTTAAAATGATATTTCTTGATGAGTTCCTTTGTATATTTGTCTTGACTAATGAAGATTCCTTTTTTTTGTTTGTCTTATTTGTAATCCGAGAAAGAGTAATAATTCTCCCATCATGTTCATTTCAAACTCTCCCTGCATTAGTGCTGAGAATTCTTTATAGAAGAATGAATTAGTAGCATTAAATATTATGTCATCAATATATATTTACACTAAGAGTAAATAATTTTCCTTTCTCTTAATAAATAAAGTTTTATTGACCTTTCCTCTTTTAAAGTTATTCTTTAGCAAAAAGTCACTTAATCTCTCATATCATGCTTAAGGACCCTGCTTTAAACCATATAGAGCTTTGGTTAACTTCATCACATAATTTAGATAGTTTTCATCTTCAAAACCTAGGGATTGCTTAACAAATACTTCTTCGTTAATGTAACCATTTAAGAATGCACTTTTAACATCCATTTGGAACAACTTGAAGTTTCTATAGCATGTAAAGGCAAGTAAAATTCTAAGTGATTCCAATCTAGCAATACATTCATAAGTTTCATTAAAATTAATACCTTCTTGTTAATTGTAACCTTGAGCTACAAATCTAACTTTGTTTCTTACCACCTTACCATTTTTGTCAAGCCTGTTTCGAAGTACCCACCAAGTCCCCATAAATGACTTATTTTGAGGACGAGGTACTAGATTCTAGACTTTGTTTTGTCAAATTTATTCAATTTATCTTTCATAGCTAAAACTTAGTTTTCCTCAGTAAGGGCATCTTCAATAGTCTTTGGTTCTATTTGTGAGATGAGAGCAATAAAGTTGTTCTTAAACAATGATCTTATTCTTAGACTTTTATAGGGATCTTCCAGAATATATTGAAGTGTATCAAGACCTCTCTATTCTCTCGATGTTTTTCATTGCATAGGCTCCTGCTGAGATGAAGGAGCCTACTCTTTTTTAGCTTCAGAGAAGCCTCCTTAATTTTGTAATTTTGAAGGTATTATAGGTGTAGTTTAATTCTCCGATGTATTTTTTGGTATCAATGGATGCTTTCATCATCTGAGTTTGTTGTTGTTGTCGAAGGTAGTGTTTTATTAATTACCACATGTATCAATTCTTCTATCTTCTTTGTTTTTTTATTATATAATCTGAATCCTTTACTAACGGTACTGTAGCTTAAAAAATAGCTTCTTTTGATCTCACATCAAACTTTCCATGGCTATCCTTTCCATTGTTTAGAATGAAACATTTGCAGCCAAATGCTCGAAAGTAAGCAACATTTGTTTTTATTCCTTTCCACAGCTCATAAGGGGTCATTTTCAAAATAGGTCTTATGAGACACCTGTTGAGTATATAACAAGTGGTGGATATGGCTTTTGCCTAGTAACCATGAGGTCAGCCACTTTTGCATTGCATTGTTCTGGCGATATCTATAAGAGTCCTATTTTTTCTCTCAACAACTCCATTTTACTGGGGAGTCCTTGGGCATAAGAAGTTGTGAGTTATATGATTTTCGTTGCAGAAGTCTTCAAATTTTCTGTTATCAAATTCTCTTCTATGATCGCTTCGAATCGATGTAATGCAATACCCTTTTTCAATCTGCACTTTCATGCAAAACTTCTCAAAGACTTCAAAAGTATCATCTTTATTTGATAGATAACAAACTCATGTAAATCTGGAAAATTCATTTATTATAACAAAACCATAATGTTTGCCACCAAAACTTTAAGTCCTAGTAAGACCAAATAAATCCATGTGCACAAGTTCAAGTAGTTGGTTAGTAGTCACAATATTTTTAGGAGGGAAGCTGCTTCTGATTTGTTTTCCTTTTTAAATATTCTTCACAAACCTGATTGCTCTCAAATTTTAAATTCAACAGTCTTCTTACTAACTCATTTTTTGACAATTCTATTGAGACAAAACACTTGTCACTTTGAGAAGATATATCTTCCAATTGAGCACAATATATGTTCTGATTTTTAGGACCAACGAATACAATGTTATTATTAAGATTGTCTATTATTTCACAATATGATGCATAGAAAATAACTTTGTAACCTTTATCACATAATTGACTTACGCTAAGCAATTTGTTTCAATCAATCAACAAAAAGAACATTATTAATAGAAGCAGAGTTAAAATCACCGATTTTACCAATTCCAGTGACCTTTGCCTTATTTTTATCGGCAAAGATAACATTACCTCTGTCTTTCCTTTCAATATAGTTGAAATGCAATATTTCACCTGTCATGTGTCTTGAACAGTTGTTATCAACTATTTATTGATTTTCTTTTGTCTCCTTTTTGAAGCATATTTGCAAAGTGTATTATCTCATTTTAGGTACCCAAATCTTTGTGGGTCCTTTCACGTTAATAGTTTGACCTTTCAGTCTCCAAACATATATTTGAGATGGTTTTTTCATTTTTCAAAAGTAACAAGAGTGACTACTATGACCATGTCTACCACAATAATCACACAAAATAGATGAATGATAGTTGTTATGATTTTTTCCACTTACCAGGTTCCTGCTGCTTTGGCTATAGCTACTGCTGGATTTAATAAAGAAGTTTTTGCATGGCCTAATATTGTTATTTTCATTCTATTCTATTCTGACCTTATCAAAAACACATTTACCATTCTCAAGTATTGCATCAAAATTGTTTCTTCCATTAACAAAATTAGCAAGATCTTTTTCAAGAGAAACAATTTTCTTAGCACATTTTTTCGAGTTTTAAAGTAATAACTTTCTTTTCTAATTGTTTTATCTTAGCATAGTCATTTTCAAGTAATGAGTTTCTAACTGAATTATTTTTTGTTCCAAGCATTCTTTTTCAAAAACTATTTATTTATTATCATTTTCAAGAGACATGACTTTAGATAACAAACCTTTTTTTCCAATTCTAATAATTTAATCTTATTTATCATTATTTTTTGACTTCACAACCTTTTCAAAATACTGCACTGTTAATTTTTGTACTGATCATATAAGTCATAATATGCATCTCTTAATTCATCAATTTCAATATCAGAGTTAGAATAATATACCTCATCATCTCCTGATTCGACCATAAAGCAAATGTTGCTAACTTCCTCAGGCTCTTCTTCTTCAAAGTTATCAAAATCCTCATTTGATCAAGTCGTAGTCATAGCATGCTTTTTGGGTTTTCTATTTTATATACTGTCCTTTTGAATAAGAGGACATTTTGGTCTTGTGTGTCCAGGCTTCTTGCTGTGATAGCATACGATTTGATTAGTTTATGTATTGCTATTACCGTTGATGCCTTTTGATAGGAACCTGTTGTTTCTAGTTTTCTTGTTTCCTTCTCTTTTCTTTATGAGCTTCTTTTTGTAGAAGCAGACATATTTTCTGACTATGAAGTTGAATTCATCATCTCCATCTATTTGTAACTCAGTATCACTTGCATCATCATTTGTTGGATTTGATTCATCAACTGCTTTTAGTGTCATTCCTCTTCTCTTTGAGGATCCTTCATCTCGCCTAATCTTCTCTTCATGAATTATTAAGTTTTCTCTTAATCAGTCAAGTGAGATTGTATCAAGATCTTTTATGATTTCCAGAGCTGTCAGTTTAGGTCTCCATTCCTTTAGTAATGATCTTATAATTTTTGTTACCAGCTTATCATTTGGATATATCTTGGCCAAGTTTTTCAAGGCAATGATGACATTGTTGAAGCGTTTGAAGAATTTGTCTATTGTTTCTCCGTGTTTCATGCAAATAGTCTCATATTGATGCACTAAAAGACTTATTCTATGTTTCTTTGCCTCATTCATTCCTTTAAGAATGACTTGAGGTTTATGCCACATTTCTTTTGTTGTAGACAGTAGGATATCTTTTCATACTCTTCTAGAGATAGTGCACAGATCAGATGATGTCTTATTTTAGCATTCAACTGTACGTTTCTTCTGCCAACATTAGTCCACACTTTTATGTTGTCATTAGCAAGAGGTATAGCTCTAGCTTTGATAGCTTGCCAGATTTCGATATCCATAGTTTAAGATAGACGGTCATTCTCTCTTTCCAATAGTAGTAATTTTTCCATTAAAGTAAGGAGACTTTGAGATAGATTGTCCTTCTAGGCTTCTTAAGTTGTTTGCTATGATCTATCACATGCTGTAAAATACAATAAATGTGAAACCTCGCTCTGATATCAAATGATAAAGCAAACACACACAAGAGGGGGTGAATTATGTGTAAAAAAATTTGCAAGGTATTTTAAATTTTTATAAAGACATAGGCTTGTTAAAATTTAAAAATAATAGTAGCCTATCAGATGATAGAACCCTATTAAATGGCAGAACTTGTTAGATGATTGAAGCCTGCTAAACGATAGGAGCCTACTAAACAATCAATCTTGTTAAAACAATTTAAAACAGAAGGCACCTATTAAAACTGAAAAGAACCTCTTGCAAGTTGAAAACAGAAGGAGCCTCTTGCAAAATTGAAAACACAAACAATATATTGAGGAAATTTAAAAGTTAAAAAGAGAGAGAGGAATGACACATTCGATCTATACTGGTTCGAATAATAACAAAGCCTACATCCAGTCCCCAAGTATCCAACTTGAGTATTTCACTATAAGAATCCAAGTATTAAATTTGGCGAGCCTATCCAAGCTCACAAGTACATATTTTTTAAGGTTCTCCAACCTTCCACACTCAAAGTGTATAACAAGCTTCTAAAATCTCACAGAAAAATAAAATGTAAAATCAAAAGTAAGTTCTCAAATAACAATTTCTCTCTTGATAGAGTGAGTTCACCTTTTAAGGCATAGTAAGAATGATATGACTCTCAAGAATATAAATATTGCTCAAATGTTTTGAGAGTCTGTGTATTTTCGTTACTTCACAAATGTTGTTGCTCTTCTTTAACTAGCCAATTTCTTCAATTAACATTGCTTCATCTTAATTTTGAGTTGACTTTGGATTTTCAATATCATCTCTGCTGGAACAAAAACTCTCGGAGCTAATTTTTTGAAAAGGTAATATCCTCCTAGATGTTAATAAGGAAAGTTTACTAAGGAGGTTCTTGCAAAAAAGGAAGTAATTTTCCTCTGATTTTATTTCCTTAAAGAAAACATTATCTATAAATGGTTAAATATAAACCTTGAGCTAACACAGGGATCTTAAAATGAATAATTTAAGTCCAATTTGATCAAGCTCTCATTAGACTATATGAACTTTCTCATTTATGCAACAATCAATTACATAAGAGTTTATATCAAAAGAATTTCATAGACATTAAAAATGTATTTTATATAAAACTTAATGTTACAAAATAATTTTTAATTTTTTAAAAAAATAAAAATCTGATGCCCTTTTAAAATTTCAAAATATTTTGATGCCCTTTTACCATTTTTGTTGGTGATGCATTCAACATTTGTTTCCAGGATTATTTGCTTCACTTATATCTTTTGTTTGGTATATATGGGTTAGAAAAACTTTTAAGGGTTAAAAGTTTCATCACAAGTCCTTCCTTACTTTCTTGATTAAACCCACACCTCAACTTATTTTTTGGGTTGATTTTAAAAATAATCATTAATTTTACTTAATTGCAATAATGACTCGAACTTTAAAAAGTGGCATTAAAATATTTAAACTTTCAATCTTTTAAAAAAATACTTGACATTAAACTATTCGTTCGCGTTGATGATGTGGTATGCTGAGTTAGATTTTTATTTTTTCCACATGGTTTCCACGTAGAATAGTGGTGTCATGTATAATACTTGTTATTTAATAAAAAATACATTAAATTATTAAAAAGGTAGTTAACCATAAAACATTACATCATTGTTAGTTTCTCTCTCCTCTCCTTTGGTTTCCTTTATTTTTATATCTCCTCTTATATGGTTTCCTTGTATAGCTCTGACATTTATCCAATTTGCTCCCTCTTGGATTTACCTCTGTATATGTATATGTTTTCCTTTGTTGTTGTATGTTCCTTCCCCTTAATGTTCATTGTCCAGGTAGGGATTGTCTTGCGCCTAGTTCTAAAACCTCCAATTTAGAAAATGTCAGGAAACAGAAGAAAGATTATCTCTTCATGTCTTAATTTATTTAATGTTGTAAATATTTTTGTTTGGTGAGCATGGCTTGTATATTAGTGATGTTTATGATAACATGCCCAATTTGTACTTCCCCTTCTTTCAATCTTCCTCTCAATAATCCTAGTGTGAAGTTTAGGAACTATGTTCCTTAAGATAAGGAGCTTTAAAAAGGTAAAATAGCTCTACTAGTGCTACCAAAGTTTGAGGACCTTGTTTCCATAGAACCTCCATCATAAGAGAAAAAAGAGGTACGTAGTTGCCCCCAAACATCACTTTCATGTAGTAGTACATCGATAGTTCATATATATATACTTCAGGATATTGTTTTGCTTTATTTATGATCTGAGGTATAAATTTAGGATCCATTTCTAAATATTTCTCCAAAGAAACCAAACTGGGACCTGAAGAGAGATATGTAGAAAAAGCTTGATAAACTTTAACGACACATATATAATTCTATATATGAATTTATAGGTAAGAGACAATAGTTTCTATTTTTTTGTTATTTCCGCTATGATCATAGTGCATATGGCTCTCAAATGAAATTGTTACACTTTTGCATATAGAGTTGATTAATTCTTTCATAAATTTGGAAACTTCATATTTCATTGTCTAATTTTTGTTTAGTATGAACCTATGTGAAGTTATCTTTATGATTTATATAGTTTATGTTTCTTGTTCTACAATTTTATCGTGATGTTTCCACTTGCAGGCCAATTCTTTTTGTTTACTCCTCTTATTGATGTTCATCATTCATCATTCATCATTGATGACAACTTATAAGGTAATCCATATTTCTTGATAAATGATAACATACTCTTGCCTAATTAAGGAATTATAACACTTATGAAACTATTTGTTGCTGCAAAAGAACAAGAAAAAAAGTCATTGGTTGGAGATGGGGATGATGTTAAATACTAATGGTGTACACTTATATATAGAATTGGGATCCTCTTTATTTGTAATTGAAGCTCATTTATGGAGTTTCGCAACCTCAAACTTACATAGCCAATATGCATCATAATCTTGGATAACAATACACTAGTGGACTTTTGGGAATTGCAAAATACTTCAATTTCCTTATTTAGTCTTAAAACTAACATGTTTATCTAGTGCTAGAATTCTAATATTAAAGTTGTACACATTTTGAGTTTTAAAATCTTAACTCAACTAGAGATTGGTTACCATCCCAGTCATTAAAAGCACTTATTTACATCATTTTATCATAATAAAGGAGTAATTTGTAAACAAAATCACATTTTATTAATATTACCAACTTTACACATAACTTGAATATCAAATTTAGAAAATTTCATTCATCCTAGTTAACGACTAGATAGATAAATTATAATTATTCTTTGTTTGGTTAAGAAAACATAGCAGTACCTTATTGATAAGTTAACATAGAGAGCAATGATATATGGTAAGTTTCCAATCTTTTAGATGTTTTAGAAGAATTATAGTTAAAGGAAGAAGCTAAAAAGTGTATGTTGAACACACCTTTGAAGAGTAACAGCCCGATTTCAATCACCTTTGAGCTTTTTTAGAATTGGAATATACCTTAGTTCTAACAACGGTCCACTTGAGCAAGTTGATATTCAGTAAGTTTTAAAGATAGAGCAAAATCTGGCAAAATTAATGTCATCTCTATAATTCTATTAAAAATACTGAGGAGAAGTAAAAAGTTATACATGTTCGTTTAGGCCCTATAGCTAATTGATTGACTGTAGTTTGTTGGAAAAAT